>CM023203.3:3622440-3716267 GCA_004115045.4 Sinella curviseta
TACGGGCAGTCTGCTTGGTACGAGCCATTGCAGTGAAGTTGAGAAACTTGAGCAAGGAATCTAGTGTGTACAGTAGACAGTGTACTTGACAAAGGCGAAATGCTGAATGATGCATTCTGGACTTTTTACAGGGAATATATATACAGATTCGCCGAGTTGAAACGTGTGGAAAAACTGTATTGGTCGGTAAATTGTATAGAGCCAAAATGAATAGGTCATAAACGTTAGAATAATCCAAAGGGTTTTTCATATTCTATTTGCGGGCTGAATTGAATGTAGGTACATAGGTTGCATACAGCATTAGGGTTTAGAAGGCATATAGAACTAAACGAAATGCACAAAAGATTTGTGGGATTGTGTCCTTTTCTTATATTTTCTAAAGCTTTTGCTACACCAAAAGGGAAAAAGTTTGATTTATAATACTAGATACATATTTTTCTTTGGTACGTTTCCTGCTATGCATCTGTGTTTTTGAGAACAAGCTCAGATATCGTATTTATTAAAAACGAGTACTCGTACTTACCAACTTGTATTTACTAAAACAGGGAACGAGTAGTGAGTTGGGTTGAAATCGTTTCCCGTTATGTTCTTCTGTACTCTGTACAACAACAGCAGACAACCCCTTTGACTTGATAACTTTTCCAACTCAACATCCAACCCAAACCAAAAGTATAAAAATAGGCTGAACAGCTTTGTGTTCTATCATTCACGTCTGTACTCTCGCTCGATATACAACTCTCTAACACAACAACCTAAACTAAATCACCATGTCTGGCCGTGGTAAAGGAGGAAAGGTGAAGGGAAAGGCAAAGTCCCGCTCCAGCCGTGCAGGACTCCAGTTCCCAGTAGGACGTATCCATCGTCTCCTCCGCAAAGGCAACTACGCTGAGCGAGTTGGAGCTGGTGCTCCAGTCTATCTCGCTGCCGTTATGGAGTACTTGGCCGCTGAGGTGCTCGAGTTGGCAGGTAACGCCGCTCGTGATAACAAGAAAACCCGTATTATCCCCCGTCATCTCCAATTGGCCATCCGTAACGATGAAGAGTTGAACAAGCTTCTTTCCGGAGTGACCATCGCCCAAGGTGGTGTGTTGCCAAATATCCAGGCTGTCCTCCTCCCCAAGAAGACAGAAAAGAAGGCTGCTTAAATGTGTTACAAATCACAAATTATTGAACAAAACGGCCCTTTTAAGGGCCACCAAACATTTCGAAGAGCATTAGATAGAAAATAGGTATTCCATAAAGCATGAATCCCTAATGAATGTTTTATCTCCCGAATGAATGTTGAATGAACTTATCTGAGTAAACCGTGCAGGAAATGTCTAATATCTATAAAAATATAAATATATGGAATATGGATGCTGGTACTATGAACTAAAATGATAGCTAAATTGAAGCTAAGTTATGATTTTTCCAAAGTAATTACCTAATTTACAGTAGAAACGTTCATAAATACATTCCAATTTTTCATATTCCCCAAGCATAAAATTCTTTACAAAAGATTGTGGATGCCAAATAATAATTCTGTCATTACCACTGTAGGCATTGCATTCATGCGGAAAAATACTACTCTTGCGTTTCTATTCTTAAGGGATTTATTTGTTTTCATGTAGACAGTGAAATACGACATGGAATGCCAAACAAGGTACCTAAGAAATTGTCATTGTCGTATCGATTTGGCGCTTTAAATGTTTCGTCTGTAATAATACAGTATTCCTTACCACTTATAAAGGATTTGTGCTTGGGTTGAAATTGTCACCACCAACGAACAATAAAAAGCATTTTGGGTTACAATTTGAAAGCAAGAGAAAAAGCATCCACCGCAAACACACTATATGTACATCCCTCATAACACATAAATGAGAACAATACCTCCATTTTTAGCAGCAGAAGCAGGGTCCGCCGTTACTTCTTACTGCACAGAAAGGAATGCTGCAAGCAACATGCATGGACGTCCGCATATTTTCCTTTTTAGATAAAAGCCACCACCAATCGTAAGCTCAGCATCAGTTTCGTTCCTTCAAGCAACCAAGTATTTTCTCTTCATAAAACTTTTTCAACTCAGCCAAGATGACTGGTCGTGGAAAGGGAGGCAAGGGACTCGGAAAGGGGGGCGCCAAGCGTCACAGGAAAGTGCTTCGTGATAACATCCAAGGTATCACCAAGCCCGCCATCGTCGTCTCGCTCGTCGCGGTGGAGTCAAGCGTATCTCCGGACTCATCTACGAGGAAACTCGTGGAGTCCTCAAAGTTTTCCTGGAAAACGTGATCCGTGATGCAGTCACCTACACCGAGCACGCCAAGAGGAAAACCGTCACCGCCATGGACGTCGTCTACGCACTCAAGCGTCAAGGCAGAACTCTTTACGGTTTCGGAGGTTAAACGACTTGTTTCCTCGTTGGAAATACCAGACAAATAATAAACCAACGGCCCTTGTAAGGGCCACCACATTTTCCTAAGAGCAAAAAACACAGTTTTCCCTTAAACGTAATACCTCACTGAAGATACTTTCGATTTGTTCGGGCTCAACATGCTAAACTTGTACATTTTATTAAACCAAATTCCATTTTGCCTTTCACAAAGAGCCACCAAGTATTCCCACGAACACATTGTAACTTTTAAGTTTTGGATGTGATATGACATTATTTTTAATTTTTACATCCTCACTTCTTTCATTATTAAACGTGCCAAATTAACCGGTGATTTGATTTTGAGCATGAAATGTTGAAGCTTTTGGCAATGATGCAGAATGAATTATTCACCACTTTCAAAAGTGAAAATATGTTCGGTGCTGTTAATATTTTATACTTCTTTAATTCCCACATCAATAATGATAAGCGTTCATTTATAACAAGTAGTGTGAATATATTTCTACTTAAAACTCCAAGAATTAATTTATTGGTGCCGGCTTTTCAAAATTAGAATCCACTAGTATTTAGGAAACTTCATTGTCACTATGTGCATGGCCAAATTCATCGTAGCAGCCATCCAGGTAGATGTAATCAGTGTCGCTATCGTAGTCGTCAAACATTCCGTGAGATATGGCGTTTGGATTGCTCCCCCATCCATCGTCCCCACTTTCGCAAAACTCATCGCCGCTAACTCCGTCCGAGAAGTCATCAAGGTCAATGCTGTCATCATCCGAATCCACTGCTTTCATCTCTACGAGCGGCGTACATTTCTTCCCAAATTCAGGTACATTTTCGAGATTGAATAAATGTACAGGTTCGTTTGGCTCGATGCTATCTCCTTCCTGTCTCCCATCTTGTTTTTGTTTGCACCTTGCTAGGCGAGCGAGCAGAGATGTGCTGCTTGGCTCATCGTTTTCAACTTTGTTCAATTCTGAAGCGGTTGAAGTTGTTTTTGTACTGGTTGGGCTGGAGCTTTGTTACAAGGATAAGGATTCTATAGAATTTGTGATGCCGTCTACACTGCTATTAACATTGCCACTTTCCATTTCGTTACGATGAGGATTATAATAGCGTTTATAATAACTGCTGAAAGAACTTTTTCCTGCACCGTTCAAAAACCAAAATACAACTGAAATGGCAACATTATTACTCGACTTTGCATTGCATGCAAAAATATTGCGCATACAAAACTATACTGCAGCATAATAATAATTATCATTCCGTCTGTGTGCAGGTAGCACATTATATAAAAGCAGATTCACCCACCAGAAAAAATCTCAACGTTTTTCTAGCAAGTTTTTGTTTATTCCTACTGCCGTCTCAACTACACATTATGAAATTCTGAGAAAAGTCAATATACTGCCCAGCCAAACATGTAGATACGCTGCGCAGTGTGTTGAACGCTGCTCATTCAAAACGTTTCTTCACGGCATCTCATAATCCTATTGGCATGAGTGCCTACTTTAAGAGTAATGTATTATTACATCAGAGCTGTCTAAAAGTCCAGCAGCAGCAAAAGAGATTAAATACGAATGCGATGCTGTGATGAATATTTTTGCGAGTAAACAAGTCCTCTGCATATTATGCTCGTAAGCCGAAATTATTGGTACTTATGGGATGGTATGCACTTTCAATGCCGAATTGATACGGGATGTTGGCATCAGCATCATCATCACCATCATCAATGATGTTGTATTGTTTTCATCATAGTAACCGTACTGAAAATGGTAATATACCAACTTATGTAACCTGCACAGATATAATTTTTTGGACGGAGGAAACATAAACGTATGCACTAGAGAATTTGAAAGTGACTTTGTATTGCGGTGGCAGAATAAATATCCTCAGTTTTGGGTAGTATATAGTCATGCAAACTTGCGTGATTCTAGAAATTTTACAATGTTCAACAATAATTCATCATATCACATCTATCTCTGTCTACGCTGATTTCAATGTGAATATGAACGACACACATTGTGTGTACCTAGATTGTATTTACGGTCAAATGTCTTGTGCTAAATCGTTATAAAACTCTGATAAATCCACTCTGACTACATGAAAATTTCAAAATTTCGTCCATCAATTTTATGCCACTGCATTCGCTACGAGATATACATAACATGGCTTATCAAAAACCTTTAATGTCAAAATCAAAACTAAAACAAAGCGGTAATATTATTATCGAAAGCGAACTTTATAGATGTATTTTCCTTTGCTATTGATGGCTGCATTATTTTGTAGCGGTTCTATAGTTAAATAGACAGTGGCACTGTGATGTGCTATCAGACCCACAATAATCCCAAATGAGATTATTCTTCACTACCAAATCCATTTGGTGGAATTCTACGAGCTGGTACGATGAAACCGCAGATTCCGTGACCTTCCTAGTAAATGTAACTTGTAATTCCAGAAATGTCTGTGAAATAACTTTCTCATTGTGAAAACAAACATATTGGACAGTCGGTACGGTACTGAAATTTAAATCCCGATACTTTTGTACTTGTTATTAACGCTATAATTAAAAACGACAGCAGGAATACATTCATCTTGAAGTATGTTAAAGTTCACTTGCGACAAATTAATTATGTTAATTTGATTTTACTTACAAAATTGCCAATTGGTTACTATGGTTACTTTTGCGACATACATCATACTCGTTTATGCAGCATATATAAAACTCTCATTTCCTAGTTTTTTTCCTCTTTGCACTACGTGGAGGCCAAGTTTTCACTAATGCCACAAAATCATCTCATCTCAATACTCAAAATTCATGGAGACGTTGGTTGGCATTAGCTAGCGTCGCTAACATTGAAGCTAACAATCTCCAGCCCAACATTGAAGAAAATGTATCTGCCACAAAGTTTATCAAATGCATGTGGACTGTCATCTTGCATAAGAGTATTATCGTAACTTCTAGGGTAATAGCTGTATGTATGGTATCTTGGTTTGCTTTAGCGTATTTCATGCATACATACCTACATAACACTCCAAGAAATTTGGCGAGTGTGCTACAATGTTCTACTGGCACATGATCCATAATATTATTCTATATACTTTGATTATATATCGTTTGTCATGTTTGCTAAGCGTCTGCTGGAATGCCTAACTGTAAAAGTAAATGCAGCTCTACTTCTGAGCTAGCGTAAAGGAGACGGCGAAAAAGATTGCTGAGAGAAACTTTAGCGAACTGAATTAAACCAGCTTCAGTCACCTACATGGTATAGAAAACCTTTACTGCTATCATATATATAAAGTACAAATAATACAGCTAATTTGTATAAATACTTTCAGCAAGCTGAGACGGAATGGAATGCACACTTTACCCTGCCTGCTTTGGCTATGTGTGTTGTGACGAATCGTGCTAAAATGCTTCATAATATATAATTACACTAAATATATAAAAGTACATGTTACATAATGCTATTTGTGCAATAATTTGGATGTGGGGATCTCTCAGCTGCATTTTCTAAATACACTACGCTACGAGTGCAATGCTGCGTGCATATATTAAAACATCTTACATAAAACAAAACAAACAAGATTTTATCGGTTAATTAATTTGAAGTTGAAAAGTGATATAGCAACACTAATAATTACTAAAAAATTTTGCAAAATCAACAACCTACAACAAATTCGAATTTATAGAAGTTTTAAAAATGGCTGTAAGAGTCGTGAGGAAAATTAATGAATTGTTGGCCGAAGTTGAACAGTTGGCAGTTCAACGGGATGCCTTACCTTCATTTCATCCTCATGCCCTTATCCGGCTGCAAAGTGAAATATTTCGGAATCTTGGAATTGTAGATCTTATGCGATCCACACTGAAAGTGCCAAGCCTTCTTATCAGTCAACTGGACGACCTAGTAAAGGCCAAAAGAAAGGCTGCAAAGGCAAAATTTACTGACCTGCAGCGGATGAAAATTCCAGACTTTGGAAGCAGAAAGATGGACGGAATTACAGGCACTGAGATTTTGAGAACAAATCAAAACTTTCCGTTTTTCATGATCTTACCTGCTGAGGCGAGTGTTTCCTCAAGTTGCTATATATTTGACTCTTGCTTTATTTATGTGTACATATCTAAGTATTAAACTGAATGTAAAGGCTATGGACATATTCATATTTGCATTTCAGATGCGAGCCATGGTCTATGACCGTATTGAATCCATCAATGACAAAGAAAACTTGTCCAATGCCATTCCAAGTGACGGTGATCTCATGAAGTGGGACGGCACCAACCTTGTATTTGAACAGGTTATTTTAGACAAACTGCAATTTCCTGACGTCAACAACAAGTGAACTTATAATATTCATAATATTAGTGAACTTGACATATTAATAAATTATTCATTTTTCATGTTTCCAGGTATTCCCAATTTTGATGAAGCGAGGCGACCTTGATTTCAAGGACATTCTAACACTTTGCCAAACTAGTAACCATATCTGTGACGTCGTCCAAAGCTACTTCAAAAATTGCTTGTTGTCCGACTCCGCATATCATCCCTTATGCACTCACGAAACGGCGGTATTTGAGCTGGAGTCAATTAAGATGCAAATTTACCCCATTCCAGTGAAAATAATGCTCTTTTTGGATGACATATCCATGGATCAAGCCCAGCTATCCGTTTTGGAAAAGATTGGCTCAAAAGTGTGGGATTTACACGTATCACTGTATGGAATGCCTGAGCTGGTCACGGTTCAATTGATTGCGAGTGTCCTTGGCGTGACGCCAAACCTGAGACGGTTGTGCATCAAAATTTTTGGTAACTTCCTACCTACTCCAACCAATGAAGGAATCATGGATAACGTTCAGCTCCCGGAGCTGCCCGAATTAAGAGTTTTGACCGTGGCGAGCTTCTTTTTCTCGCATTATGGCCAGTTTTTTAAAGCCCTGCTAGAACGATACAACTCGGGTTTGACAACCGCAAATATATTTCCGTTCTCGACCGTGCTCGAGTATAATCTACCGGCGCCGGAGAAACTTGAAAGGCTCAAGGTTGCGGATGCCTTGGGAGACGTGACCATTCTTGGGATGCGTTTAGCAGGGCTTGCGAAATCGCCGCTGAAAATGCTGTCACTTGGAGGCGATTTTATCTCGATCCCTACACAGGATTTTCCAACTCTGCTGAAAAGGATAAGTTGCTTTGGGGATACATTGGAGGAACTGGACATTGACATGGGGAGCAGGGACTTGCGCGTCATACGTCCAAATCCCGAAACTTGGCTGGGAATTCGCGGATTTCCGAAATTAAAGAAACTCACCATTACTATATTTCCTGGGGATTGGGGCTTCCTCCTTCACTTTCCGGCGCTGGAACATTTAATTGTGTCCAATCGTTGGATGGACAGCGATACCTTTTTCTGTATGGACGATATTGTGAATATCGACTGGAACAAAAGGAAAATGCTTGTCGCGAATATTTGGAAATTGCTTCCGGATTTGAGCACCATTGAATACCGGAAACGCGGAGAGGGGCTGGAAATCTACAGGGTGACTCGGGCTGAGGCCCTTGCCTTTCAACCTAAGATTGCAGCTTATTTCGCTCAGCGAGACCACGATGACGTAGTTTGAAATCATCAAAAAACAACCAAGAAATATTTTTTCTTATGGCAACTATTTGCCAAATATTTTGTAGCTTTTGAGAACCGTTCTCGATTTTACCTAAATAAAATGTGTATATGTCATAAAATTATTTTTGCCATGCTATGATGATTTTTTTTTTGGTTTGGTGATGAATTTTTTAATGGTTGAAACTGCGAGTTCATAATAAATGATGTATACGATTATAAAAGAAGTTATGTTGTTAGATTTTCTATATTTTTAATTTTGTAGAACTCTAGGATATGCACAATAAATGTTTTCACCTTCATAATTTCCTGAATTGCCTCGACTCGGGGATGAGAAACCAAAAGAAAGATTCAAAATGTCAGTATATTTGTTACAGGCACAAGGGATTTCATTATGAATAGTGATTAATCAAAATGTATTCATAGATTTTAAAACTATGTACAGTTATGCATACCTATAAATAAAATAAAACTGAAATACCTATAAATGAAAAATGAAATAATTTGCAAATATTATTTTTACTTTTACATAAATACTCATAAACATTCACGCAATATGATCTGTCTTTGTTTTCATCACAAGAAAAACAGTTCGCTGTAAAACGAAGCGCAGAACGTTAGGACCAGTTGCTCGTGTCATTGTATGGAACGGTCCCATTTTCAAACTCACCGGTGGGCAGGATCGGAAATATCGTCTTGCCCAGGGACAACTTCCCCAAAGCTTTATACACCTTGCAATACCTGACTTCGATTGCTGAATGGGCCTACTGCCTAAATCAAAAGCTACAAACAATACAATTAGCACACCGGCTATTGTTGCAACTATACCTACCTTAATCAACATTTGTACATGATGGTGAAGTATGATAAGAAAGTAGAACAAGGTAATCAGAATGACGCTGCCGACAAACTGACCTACTGGCCAGCTGTAATATTGGAAACAGAGGGTACTAATCCCTACAAAAAGTTGGATCTCCCTATACATTGCTCCAACTTTCTGTTTTTGTCGCATACTGGCTCTCCACTGATCGGAATCCAACACATGCCTTGAAAATTATTAAAAAAACAACATCCATTCATCGATAATTTAGTATCATAAAAGCGCTAATTTTGATGCACTCACCTATATTTTTGCAACATGTTACTTATTTCAGCGAAATTCAACAATGTCATACTAACAATTAGCGGCGCTAGTTCTCCAATTGCTACAAATCCCACTAGGTCATAAAATCCTAGGAAGATACGCCAGGAAATTTCCACGTCCTTGCAAGATTTGTTGTTTTGGATTAAATGATATATTGGACTGTGAAGACAAGGCACTGCAATCGGTAAAGTGGGGAATGCAATGTACATCATTGTAGCCGCTGACATTGAGCTTGTTGCTAACATCAGTGTAAAAAATTGTTCTTGTTTCCTTCTCTGACGATTTCTATTCCCTTTCGGTTGTGCATTTACGAGAGAATGTAAGATTCCGTTGTGACTGCTAAGCATTGAGTTCAACAAGCTAACCATTTCAGCGAAATTGTAATTAAAGGCAACGAAATATAAAATTTGAGTGGCCTTCATACAAACCATTAGAATGTGAAACAAAACGGGAGCTGCGTGACTTTCATTGAAACTAACAACCGCTTCGCACGTACTGGAAATCAACGAAATGGTCACTAAAAGTTTCCAGAAATACAAACATCTTTGCCTCCTAGAAGAGTCGGCAGTGATAGTGACATTGTTTTGTTTAGTATTGTATTGGAGAGGTGATAAGCCCAATATTCGTGGGCGCTCGAATTGAAGCAGTAGCAACATTTTAAAATTAATGTAATATATTTCGCATCTAGGCTTCGCAGATGAAAACAACAGCTCAATGGTAAGATGTCAACTATGGTCACAAGTTTAATAGTTGCACAAGCTGCGGTTGTACTGAGGACATACAATGACATCAACAACTGATAATTTGACTGGTCGCTGTATAGACCTAGTATCGATCTGGTAAACTTATAAAACGCTTCCGACTGTTTTATCCTAAAATCTATCGAAGTAATTTAACGTTGATATGGACGCAAAGTTGGGATTATTATATAATTTTCAATAGGATGTATGTTTGTAGTTAAATATGTCGTAACTTTGAACATACGTTTAATACGAGCATTAATATTGGTCCTACCTAGTAAATTACATAGAAGAAATGGAAAAATTATCGTAGCTATTTATTGAACATGTCAAATATCTAGTTCGAAACCGGATTAAGCTAACAGCATTCATCAATTGCAATTAAAGTTCTACGTTGTATAACTAGACATTATAAAATGTAGAATCAATAATAAATATTGTTGTCCGAAGCATTCAATTCGTTGTTGCATGCCAACAGTTTTTTTTGGTGCTTGACCTGTACATTAGGTTAGCTATTGACGAAATTAAAGGTCGGAAATTAATTAGAGGCCGTATGAATAAATGTTACCGAGGAGTTATAATTTCCAAAACAATTAAGTATGACAAACCACATGGCATAAAAAGTGCCATTGTAGTGGCTCGTAATACTAAGTAATTGTAAGCTATATTCGGAAACCTCTTATTTCCAATTTTGAAGTGTTATATTTCGACTTAGGCTTATTTTGGGAATTATGAATTTTTATGGAAAATAATTGAAAGAATTTCTGAACTTATTAGGTTTGATTTTATGAAGCGCTTCGTTTATTTAGCCAATTCATGAGCGGTAGGTAGGTATTACTACCTGATTAGTACGGTTGTTGTTGTCTGTGGTGATGGTGGCCTACTGCTGCTGAGAGCAGTTAGTGCAGTTCCCTATATTCAATAGGACAACAATCATGCAGACAGACAATCACACGTCTGTGCATGGTGTCCTCAATTTAACTACCTATGCAGTTCTTGCTGCATTTTACTTTCGAATGGCCTGCTTTTATAAAATACAAATCATCATAAATCATACCCATTTTTTTTAAGGAGCTCATGGCGTAACATCCGCCTTCCTTCTTTTTAACGTACGTCCACGTACGTCAACTTACTTTCAAGTCAAGTCATTTTTAACAATACAAGTTTTCACATATGAAGTCGTCTTACATATACCTATTTAACATGACATCAATGTTTACAATTTTTAGAAAGTAACAATTTTTAAACGTGATTACAATGTTGCTTAATTATAAAAAGTAGTACACAATCACAATATCAACATTATCAACAATACATAAAATTTAAATACATATACATAAATACATCATTAGGTAGATTCAAAGGCTCTAAAGCTCAAAGATCTAACATAGCTTTGTAAGCTGCACATAGGAGAGAGAAAATTAATATGATTTGCTAACATCCATTTTTATTATTCACTGCCCTTAATATTCATATTATGTGACCCATAAATATTATTTCATCATTTGTATTCATTTATATTCCTTTTATATTCATTATATTCGTAATTATTTATCATCAGTATAAAATCAATATATAAGTGCCTTTATAACATTCTCATGGATAGATAACGGTCTACACATTAAAATAAGTAATATTCCATATGTGAGCATTTTATATATATTAATCATATCATTATTGACAATATTATTATTTTAAATGTGATACCATTCATAATTCATTACAATACATTATAATTACTCAAAAATCTGTTTTCTAATCAATTATGCATTTTTCAGCTGCGTCGGTGTCGCTATAATGATCCATCCGTTTTATCAATTTCATTTTTCACTATTACAAAAATGATCTTTAAAAGTTCCTAAAATTAAGTTTTAATATAGTTGTAATTTAAAACTAATGTTAATTATTTTGCATGTAAAATCTCCATAAGGAATTGTCTACGTATATACTTTATGGGAAATATGATGTCTGTTTGTCTATCATTCAAAAACTTTTGGATACATTTCTTTCAATCTTTGCTCATGCTCATATGTCGCAAAAAGAGCAGGGTACATGGCTTGATGAAACTTCTTGTCGGCTATGTTCATTTTACTCAAACTAATACACATACTACTGGAATCATCTTTTTCTTTGTCTTTACCTGTATTACTATTATTGTTCACTATTTGTTGTCTATTTTCAACTGAATTTCTTTATCAAAATGATTGTGACAAAAACGACATTCACATTCATTTAACTTTCTATATAATTTCCGATATGTAATAACATTATAATTTTTAAATCTCTTCAATTTAATAAATGCTTCTACATGGTTTAAAATTTTTGAAATGGAAACATCAGGAATAATTTCATAAAATTCTTTAATTGTTTCTTGGTATTGCAAGGAAACATGTGAACACAGAATTTCTACCTTTTGATCTAGTGACACTGATTTTCCTAAGCAGAATAAATACACACTAATTGACTTATTAAATTGAGTAAATGCATACCTTACAGATTTATTTAGACTCGGGTAGTATAATGTCCTTGTTGGTGAGGTACAGTTGAGTATGGGCTCTTGACAATGATGATGGTGTGATAGGTAGGTATCCTTTAGATGAAAATTACAGCAGAATCCTGGGAACGGGAGGAACTTTTTCTGTATCTTGTCCTTTGTCTTACGAGTTCCTTTGGTGGCAGCAACAAAATTGGGGTACATCCTCAGGTTTTCAAAACAGCAAATTTTTGGCTGGAAAAACTGGCGATTTTCGGGCCTATCCGGGGCGAGTATCAATCCGGAGCCAAAATTGTTCCGTATCAAGCACAACACGACAGGGTATCACTCAGTCTGTATAACAGGCTAACTACATCTCACTCTCCGCTCTCCGTCAGAAAAACGGTTGTCCCCAACCGTAGGGCGGACACAAAATAGACGGGAGGTCACAAAAAGGTCACAGGGCACCGTAAAAACCCGTTTTCGTGAGTCACCATATTTCGATTTAGGCTCATTTTTGGAATATGGATTTTTATGGAAAATAATGTAAATAATTTCTGAACTTATTAGGTTTGATTGTATGAAGCGCTTCGTTTATTTAGCCAATTCATGAGCAGTAGGTAGGTATTACTACCTGATTAGTACGGTTGTTGTTGTCTGTGGTGGTGGTGGCCTACTGCTGCTGAGAGCAGTTAGTGCAGTTCCCTATATTCAATAGGACAACAATCATGCAGACAGACAATCACACGTCTGTGCATGGTGTCCTCAATTTAACTACCTATGCAGTTCTTGCTGCATTTTACTTTCGAATGGCCTGCTTTCATAAAATACAAATCATCATAACTTATACCCATTTTTTCAAGGAGCTCATGGCGTAACATCCGCCTTCCTTCTTTTTAACGTACGTCCTCGTACGTGTCGAGTCGTACGTTTCGAGTCGAGTACTTTAACAATACACAAACCTATTTAACATGACATCAATTTTTACAATTTTAGAAAGTAACAATTTTTAAACGTGATTACAATGTCGCTTAATGTATAAAAAAATAGTACATAATAATAATAACAACATTATCAACAATACATAAAATTTAAATACATGAAAATAATGAATCCCGAGTAGTGTCACATACATTTGTCATTGTTCCCAATTTTTGGAAACATTAGGATTTCCCGTTATAAATTTCTGTCGATGACAGCTTGCAGTGCACGTTTAGCGTTGACCCTTCCAAATCCATAAACGTTATTTGGAAATGAGTCTAAAGGGATGCCGCCGCAAGCAACTGCTCCTCCGAGGTTACGATCAGCATTGTTCCCGATTATGTCTTTGACGTTCTGAAATGTCAATCCTTGGTTGTGAGAGAGCAGAAGGGCAGTGGTTCCAGCGACATGTGCGGTTGACAGGCCCGTGCCAGATGTGGTGTAATATCCCTTGTCGGAAGTTTTCCACGCAGATCTAATACTGTGACCCGGTGCTGTATACAAATTTCAAAATTCCCTTTTTGGAATCAATTTCGCATCACTCACATTATACAAGCAAAATATTGTTGGCCTTACCAGCGATGTCCGGTTTAATGGTGCCAGCTGAAGTGGGTCCACGAGACGAGGCACGACATATGTGATCACCATCGCTAGTACAACCTACAGTAATCACATTCTCGTTGTCACCAGGAGATGTTACCGTTCCGCAGAATGGGCCAGTATCACCGACAGGAAAAAAAGGAATAATGTTGGCAGCATGCCAAGCATTTATTGAGGATTGAAACCAGGTTGCACTTCCGGAAGTCGCCCAAGCGTTGGCGACGATATTAGGAGCCTGAGTGCAATCAGGTGATCTTCCATTGGTATCGGTTGGGCAGGCAATCCATTGTCCTGTTGTTGAAATTTATTTGTTTGTATCACAAATTATTATGAAATCGTATGCATTTTGATTGACCTATACTCACCACAGGCGACCAGATTAGCCTCCGTACAGGTTCTGTATTGGCACGCACGACACGTAATCCAGTTTGCTCCTGGTGCCCACCATTATTCCCCTGAAAAATCGACACGTTAGATTCACCCAAGTTTTTGGTGACGAACCGCATATTCCTCTCTATTTATATAATCAGATAATTTATGCTCTTACAGAGTATGTGTACCAATGCCGTCTTGGTCAATCGGAGTGACGGAACCGCTATAAATATAAATCAATTTACAAAACTCAAGCAAAGGAAAACTTGTTTTGTATGTAAGCCTATTTTTGTCTAAAAGCTTCGAGTAAACTGTACCTCCCAATGGCGTCAAACCAACCATAAGGGATTCTGTAGTTTGCAGCGAGGGCTTCGTATTGAAAAACGATGCACTTTAGAATAGTGCATATAAGTATATATAGGTACACATAGCAAAATGAGATAACTTTTATGCATGCTTGTCGCTATTTACATTTTACTCTTTCCATCACTACACATTACATATAAAGTTCATTTAACTCTCTCTCTCTCTCACATTCCAATGTAGCTCACTGTTCATCATAATCATTTATTACTATCGAGTTACAAAATGCAACTCAAGTGCATTTTGTCATCAACCCAGTTTCACACTATTATTATCATCTTGTTTTAATGACTCAAAAACTATGTAACAAAATATCTCCTTACCTAACACATTTTTATATTATGAATTGAATGACCAAAATATGTATTTCAATCTGAATGACAATATGTAATATTATTCTTATGAGCATGAGAAACTCTGCTCTTTAATAAAACTTTAATCTTCCTCCTAAGATCGAACAAGTTGGTTATCGTATTTTTATTCACTCTGCATGTTAAGACCAATTGTTCCAACATGGTAGCAGAGGATAGTTAAAAGAAAAGAAAAGACCACGTTAAAAGATAGCAAAAAAGGACATAGAAAAATTTGTGATCAAAAGTCTTGGACTTAGAATATTTTTGTATCCCCAAGTATCCCCAAGTAAGAAAGAGCATTTAAGTGAAGTTGTTTTTCACGCTTGTATGGAACGTGAACAGACGCTGGAGACCCTGTTACGTAGACTCAAGCTCAGTACAAAGTGTTTGTACTGTTCACGTCTAGTTTTGAGTTCGAAAACCATCACGGCAGTGCAAGTTAAAAGCACGGTGACACCAAGGGGCGGTGGTGGTCTGTAAAATCCACTGGTGTTTCGTTACTGCTACTAGAGTGAGAAGGTGAAAAACGAACAATATTGTGAAAATAACAGTTTTCAAGCTTGTATGCAACGTGTAGCAGACGCAGGAACCCTGCTCCGTAAACTCAAGTACAGCATAAATTGAAATTGTTGCTGGTCACGTTCAACAGTGGGATAACACAACACATCACGGCAGTGTAAGTTAAAAACACGGTGACACCAAAGGAAAGGTGGTGGTCTGTAAAATCCACTGTTGTTGTGTTATCTTGTTGATATGTGATAATTTGAAACTGTGATAAAATAAAACGTGACAGAGTGCAAGTCAAAAGCACCTGCATTGGCATTTTAAATGTCAAGTGGTCTGTAAAATCCACCGTTTGTGTTGGAGAGGAAAGTAGAAAATTACTTGAGTAGTGTGAAGAGTTGCACTGTAAAAACATTTAAAAGTGACAGAAAATGGTAGGAAGATTCCGTGGTCAGAATAAAAGTTAAAATAGCTGATTAAAGTGAAAGTTTAGAAAAAGTCAAAATCTACTTGTGTATTATTATTACTGAATTCCCTGGGGCCTCATTTATTGCACCTCTATGACGAATATCGGTTTAATAATTTCACATTTAGAGAAATAATCGAAAATTAAAGTGAAAGTTAATTCAGCTAAATAAAGACTAAGAGAAAGTTTACAAAGTGAAAGTTTTATGGCTGGTGTTGATAATCCAGCAGCTGCTGTAGTAGAAGAACAGCTAAATAATTCTGAAGGAGAACTATTTGAAGTTGCTGAAGTGAAAGTTGAAGTCTCTAGTGAAGAAGAGGTTCTATCTGACTCTGAGATTATGGAGTCTACAGGTGAAAAATTGATAGGAACCGAAAATTACTCTAGTTGGGTCACGTATATACGTGTAGCCCTGAAAGCTAAAGGCGTGCTGGGATACGCAACTGGTGGAATACCAGCTCCACAGGCTGCAGGTGATGTACCTACGGCACAAGAAATAGCTGCAATGATCAAGTGGGAGAAAGAAGATGCCATTGCGATGGACATCATCATGAAGCACCTGAGTATCCAGCAGCGCACGTACATAGATGAACTAGAGACGTCCAAACAAATGTGGGACAAATTAAAGCAAGTGAATTCCCAAGCTTCAGATCTTAACGAGATGTTAACGTGGAAACAGTTTCATGGAATGAAATTTAAGGAAAATGAGCCCATCATGGATGGAGTGCAAAAGATACTGAAAACTGTTCAAGCCCTGAAAAGCATGGGAAATATAGTGTCAGACAAGATGGTCATATCAAAAATTGTAATGGACCTGCCTTCGCAGTTTGCGGTGTTCCGAGAAGCGTGGTGGAGTGTTGAACCCAATAAACAGACGTTGGAAGCTTTAATTACACGTCTTCAAAATACAGAGCTACAGACTCAGTCAGAGAAAACTGAGGAGACTCCCGAAACCTCGTTCCTGGGATATCAAAACAGAGGAAGAGGTAGGGGTAGCAGTAGGGGGAGATCCAGCTCTCGTGGTAGGGGTAGATCAACCCACCGTGGAACCAACTCAAGAGGAAAAGGCCGAGGTCATTACTACAATAAAGAAGAAGAAGAAGATGACGATACACAGAAATGCTATACATGTGGCTCAGAGGAGCACTTCGCAAGAGACTGTGATCAGTCCTACAGAGGAAGAGGAAATTCCAGACCTAGCAAAAGTCGCGGTCGTGGACGTGGGAGAGGCAAGAGCTCCTACAGAAGTAATTTCGCGGAAGAAGATGAAGAAGATTATGAAGATGATGGAAATCACGTCTCGTTTATGGCCTTAGACTGGAGCCTGGATGAGCTCGCAGCTATCAAGGAAGAAAAGAAACAGAAGAAAACTAATGAGTCGGAGTACTCATTCATAGCCAAACATGGAGAAGACAATGCCGTATCCTTTTATGTGGACAGTGGGTCCTCAAATCACAGCACCGGTGATAGATCACTGTTTGTGGAATACAAGAAATTGGAGAAGCCAATTCCTGTAAAAACCACTGGAAAGGATACTTTCGTAAACGCTGTTGGAGTAGGTGTTATCAAATTGGAGTACTATGAAGAGGGAAGGAAAAAGTGGAGTGAGTGTACTCTTGAAAACACGCTACACATTCCTGGATCGGTGAATTTATTCGCGATTCGACCAATGGCTGATAAAGGCTGGAGTACTACCATTGAGAAGACTCATGTGATGACGAAGAAAGGAAATAGAGATGGACCTACAGGAGACAGGGAGGGAAAAATGTACTTAATGAGATTCCGGCTCCCTGAAACTCCCTCAGCATACTTGGCTCAAGAAGATAGGAGCAAGTTAATACACAACCGATTCGCTCATATTAATTTGGGGAATCTGAGAATGACTGCAAAGAATGGTGCAGTTATAGGACTGAAACCAGAAGATGTTAAAGGAGAAATTCACTGTGACGCCTGTCCGCTTGGAAAGGAAGCCAAGAAAGCGCATCCTGTAATGAAATCAGAAAAGAAATGCAAAGTCGGAGCGGTTTTGCATATGGACTTGACGGGAGAGATGCCGCAGTCCATTAGTGGAAGCAAGTACGCGCTTGTCACAGTTGATAGAAGAAGTAATTACGTCGTATTGAGAGGAGTCAAATCAAAAGAAGATGTTCCCGAGGAAATCAAGAAAATTGTAGCGGGTTTTGAGACAAGAACTGGAAATCGTGTTCAGGCTATAAGATCAGATAATGGAACGGAGTTCATCAATCGAAAAGTAAAGACCTTCCTTGAAGAGAAAGGCATTGAACATGGAAAGAGCGCCCCTCACACCCCAGAACAAAACGGGAGGGCTGAACGGCAGATGAGAAGAATTAAGGATCTTGGAACAACGATGTTACTCCAGAGTGGACTAGGACAGAGATTCTGGCAAGAAGCGTTCTCTTGCGCAGTGTATATCCTGAACAGAACCTGTAACAAGTTAAACCCGTACCAAACTCCATTTGAACAAATTTATGGAGAGAAACCGAGAGTCAAACACTTCCGAATGTTTGGAAGCGTATCATATTACCATGTGCCAAAGGCGCTTAGGAAAGCCCTTGAGCCCAAAGCGAGAAAAGGGATTCTTGTTGGATATGATGGTGCCAACAATTACAGGATTTATGATCCCGAAAGAAGAAAAGTAATCATAACTCACGATGCGAGTTTTAATGAGCAGTTCGTCAAGTACGTGACAGTAGATCACGCAACAGAGAGAAAAGAAGAAAATGACTCTGATGAGGAGAGCAACAATGCCAATGATGACGAGATCAGGGAGGGAGAGAGTAACCAGAATGAAGATGGAGGTGAAGTAGAAACTTCTGATGGGGAACAAGAGCAAAATTCAGCAAATTCATCGGTAGATCTTGACAGAACTCTTGTTGTCTCACCTAGCACCAGTCCACCGAAAGCAGTGGAAACCTCCAAGCAGACAAAAATGCCCTCATCATCATCGTCATCCTCATCAGGCATAAGAGTTACAATACAAAATGACAAAAAGAAATATGAAGCAACAGTAAAACCGGGAATCACGCTGATGTCTCTGAGAAAGAGAGATGAAATCAAGAAGCCACAGAAGTATCCAGGAAGTGTGGCCACAGAAAAGAAAGAGAAGAAGAAGTCAAACTTTGCTGCAGTAGAGTCAGCATCGGAAGAGGAGGATGCTGAGCTGGGGAAAATAATTTCAACAGCAGTCAGCTATTACCCCTCCGTGTACATCTTCCTAAGAGAGGAGAGATGCTATATCATATGTTACGTGGATGATATCATCCTCGTAGGATCAACAACAGAAATAATTGACGAAGTCAGAGCCGAGCTGAAGCAAGAATTCAAAATCAAAGACACGAGTGCTGACTCGTTCATCGGTATGCAAATAAAACAATTTCAGGACGGCAGCATGCTTATCCATGCAAGGAAACAAATAACTGAGATGTTGGAGAGATTCAATCTTGCGGAATGCAATCCAGTTTCCGTACCTCTTCAACCAAACACTGAATTTCCTCTAATCAGTCAAGAGGAAGCAGACTACAAATACCCATATCGCCAAGGAATTGGGTCGCTGCTATATGTAGCCAGGACCTGCAGAATTGACATCGCATTCGCAACTAACAAGCTGGCGCAACACAACGCAGCTTATAACGAGCATCATTGGATGTTATTGAAGAAAGTACTCAGATATCTAAGTAGAACGAAGGAGATGGGATTATTTTATGATTCGGCAGATAAGGACATGTCTGTGAACATCTACTCAGATTCGGACTTCGCTGGTGACACAAATGATCGTAAGTCTACCACAGGATATGTGGTATGCCTGGGTTCCATGCCCATTCATTGGAAATCGAAAAAGCAACCCCGAGTTACGTTGTCATCAACGGAAGCAGAACTCTACGCGCTCACTTCTGCCAGCACAGAAGCAAAATACCTACGAATGTTCATGAAGGAATTGGGGTTTCCCCAACAGAAACCAACTCCAGTGTTCGTGGATAATACGAGCACCATCGCAATTTCCAAGAATTCCACATTACACGACCAAAGTAAACATATCGAGACGAAGTACCTTTACTGCAGAGATCTCGTTGCTGAGGAGGAGATCACTGTGCCACACATCTCAACAAAGGACCAGAAAGCGGATATTCTTACAAAGCCGCTGTCAAAGGCTGTCCATGAGCATATGTGTGACATGCTGAACATGGTCATCCCAACGGTACAATGGAAAGAAGAACAAAAGCAAGAGAAGACGAATAACAGTCAACAGCCAAATCCACGGTCAAGGAAATACAGCAAGAAAAGTCATTTTTCTCTACTCACCATCTTACAACTAGCACTGGTGTGCTCGACTGGATTTGCCCTTCCAAATAACTCTCAACCTCCAGTCTTATGGAGAAAGACAGACATTCCAGTCATTCGCGGATATCTGCAACTGGAAATCAGAATAATTCTGATAAATCCGTGTGACATGTTCACGAGTGATGTAATCCACAAAGACTTGCTAGACAAAGTTAGAATGGAGTGTCAGCAAGCGTATGACAATGACTTTATAAAAGAAATCAGTGATATGTGCCCGCCGAGAAGACACAACTTGGAAGGTGGAAAATTAATCAGAAAGGAAAGATTCATACCGCTACTAATCATCGGCGGAATACTGATCGTGTCTGTCGTTGCGACAGGAGCAATGGCAACAACCGCGTTAGTCTATACGGGCCAAAACTCGGAGAGACTCGACCAACTGGAATCGCGCTATGGAATCATGACGGAGAACATCAGACGACTTGAAGACACAGCCGAAAACCTGAACAGTCTTCTACAAGAAGTACGGTCGGACCTTAACCGGACAATTCTTCACCTGGAGAAGAACGACGCAGATTTTCAAGAATTGAAATGGAAATCTCCAGGACAAGCCTACGCTATTTCACGAGTTGTGACTCGTATTCAACTTGGCAAGATGATCATTGCCGAAGCAAAAAGAAATTGGAATCTTGGCAAAGTACACATGCCTCTACTTGATTTCCTGAACGTAAGCCTGCCATGTGGAAAACTTTGCGCTTACACGTTTGCCAAGACCGACAGTTGTGACTACGACCACTTAAGGAGAGAACTCACAATCAAAATTGACGTGCCCGTCATCAACGACCACTTTATTCTACTAAAGGCTGATCCTTTCATTCTCATGAAGAGAGATGAAAATACCACCTGCAGTATGAAGTATACGGGGCCTTCCCAAACAATTATCTCAAACGTGAGTGATTGTATACATCCAATTCTAAATGACTACCCAATAACGCAGGAAGTCATGATATATCCCATCGAGGAGTGTAAGCAAGAAGACTACAACAAGAAACAACTTAAAACCTTCCACCAGGCCCAATGTGCCCCAACTTATCACCTAGACTTCCTGTCATACATCCAGATGAAGAGAGAGGCCAATTTGATATATATCTATTGCCCCCTATCCAACATCACGTTATCGGGAAAACAGCAACCATGCCCTGATCATATTTTCACTGTCCCCTTCAATGCCGAATACCAGATCAACAACCAGAGATATAATGGGAGCCAGGTAAAGATGAAGATAACAGACATGTTTGCTCCCCTACACACCGCAAAAATCAATTGGTACCTATTTCGGGACAATGAGCTTGATGAGCTGTACCTAAGATCAACTCCAACACCGGAACCTACATTCATCAATATGGAGCCAATACAACCACCTCATCATTATTCTATGATGACCTTCATAGCAGTACTGATATTTGGCAGTTTACTACTTTTCATCCTCTGTGGAAAATGCATCTACAGAAGATGTTTTCCTAAAATTTTCAAAGTGGAAGCAGTGCCACCAGAGCCAAACCCTAACCAAGGAGGGACTGCAGAAGCCCGTGGTACTGTCCAAGAGTAACACGGGAAAGGAAGCTCAAGTCATTACAAAGTTTGACTTTGACAAAGAAGACAACCAGCAGGAGAAGAAGACCAGACTATCATCGTTTTAGGATAATCACATATATTTTTAACCTTCAAACAAAATAACATAAACACTATCTTTTTATATCTTTATTATTGTTAGTTTAAAAAATTATTAGATTATGGGAGGGTATTGAAAAACGATGCACTTTAGAATAGTGCATATAAGTATATATAGGTACACATAGCAAAATGAGATAACTTTTATGCATGCTTGTCGCTATTTACATTTTACTCTTTCCATCACTACACATTACATATAAAGTTCATTTAACTCTCTCTCTCTCTCACATTCCAATGTAGCTCACTGTTCATCATAATCATTTATTACTATCGAGTTACAAAATGCAACTCAAGTGCATTTTGTCATCAACCCAGTTTCACACTATTATTATCATCTTGTTTTAATGACTCAAAAACTATGTAACAAAATATCTCCTTACCTAACACATTTTTATATTATGAATTGAATGACCAAAATATGTATTTCAATCTGAATGACAATATGTAATATTATTCTTATGAGCATGAGAAACTCTGCTCTTTAATAAAACTTTAATCTTCCTCCTAAGATCGAACAAGTTGGTTATCGTATTTTTATTCACTCTGCATGTTAAGACCAATTGCTCCAACACTTCGTGAGTGTACCTTGCACCTGTCGAAATGGAGGCTACAGAATAAAAAATGAATTAAAGAGGAGCCGTCATAAAATATTGTGCGTCTGCAAAATACAAGCTCACCGACAACTACACCATTGTTTCCTCCGGTCAAAGACCAAGCCTCTGGAGCTTCAATTTTGTCAATGTTCTCCTCGGCCTTGGTCATGTTAATTTCTGTTTGCACTGGTGTCAATGTCACAACTTGTTCACCTCGGATATATGACACTTCCGCAAGAGCAGCAAGGGCGTTGACCAAACTAGCATTGGCACTGGGTGTATATACTTGGTTGTTGATCCAAAATGAGCGGTGCTGAATACCATTGGCCGTCAGAATTTGAAGCAGGGGTCCCTGCGATAAATCTCGGATGGTTTCCAGTTGACTCTTGAGCGCAATTATTCTCTCCCCTCGTGTTGTATATTCCTTGCTGTCGACATTCCTGAATACGTGGTCAATTTCGTGTGTGAAGCCGATTACAATACTTTCAGTTCCATTCCTGTTAAGTGCACGTTCTAAATGGGGTTCGATCTTGTTGTGTGGCGTAACGCCGATGGCATTACGGACACAAACGAGGAGTAGAATGAATTGAATTACAACTCCAACCATTTTCAAATCCAAGACCAACTTCTAATAGTTACCTCTCTTGGCAGGGTCGTGAGACAAAGTGTACAAAGCTGGTCACGTTGCAAAGGAAGTAATATTGATGATACTGATAATATGTTAAGCCAACTTATGTACCTTAACTTACTATGGGTTGTGATGCTCTTTGTGTAAGCGACCTACCTACCTACAACTGCCAGAAATATCTTGTACCTAGAACTTTTAGAAGCTATAGACCCTCAAAACTAATTTTTATGAACATGGATTAAAAATTGTCTGCAATCGTCTGCATGTATACATGTTGTACTCGAACAATGAGAAGAGTCCCAAGCTATTTATTATTGGGCACTTCAACATTTTACTATTGTGTTAAATTACAATACATGCCTGTTTAACCTTCCATTCATGAGGGCTGGATATAATTGAAACTCATTTCTGGACAGATTTAAACCATCTATTCTTTTACTAGCTTGAGACAGCATTTCAGACTGATGTAAAAGCAAATATTTTTTATTTGGCAATACACAGGTGAATTAACGTTGGAAAATGAAAAATATTTTAAGTACTTTCGTTGGTAATCTTCGACCCACCTCAGCTTATTTCTTGTAAACAAGTAGCGTTAAAAGCATTGACTGTGGTTATTAGTTTGAGCGAAAAGCTTTTCTATGTGGAATTTGGGGAAGACAACGCAAAGATGGACAGCTGCACATCAAGTTGATTCTTGTTGCAGCGCTGCGTGCAGTCTATTTATATGGTAAGCACAATTGACAGCACAATAGGCATATTCCAATTTTGACTAGCATAGCTCATTGTTATATGTATTTTAAGATGTAACGTTGATGGGAACCAATACAAATACGTGGGATCAAGTAAATGCAATTTGGCACAGAATCCGACCTATGCCAGTAACCTGTTTTTAATAATCTGCACTTTTCTAAAAATCATGGTGCCACGATCATACACATACATACACGATCAAGAAACATCCCGGGGCATCCCTTGTAATTACAAACATGCTACCGCTTTTGAAGCTAACTCCATACATACTAGCTAGCTTTCGCTGCAAAATTTTCCTATTAAGCCCACCGTCTAAATGCAGGCATTCAGCTTTAAGTTTCCGCAGTACCACAATAGACTTTAAATGAATCCCACTCAAAACTGTTAGTGTCAAGAGCAACCAAACAACAATGAGAGAGCCGCAAAATGGAAAAAACGAAACAAGTATGGCAGGCACTAAACCCCAACCCCTGATGCTTAGCCAAAGCATTGTGACACATGACGTGTGTCCCAAGAACATCAGCAGTAAGAGAGCCTCATTAAAAACACGGCTACTCGGGAATGAATAATTGCAAGTTGTTCGAATTCTGACACCGTTTGTCTTGAACATTTATAAGAATAGAATAAACACAGTATGTTGAAATACGACTGAAACGTTAGAAAACATAACACAAACATGAAGCACATTGTTCGGCAAAGGCTCACGATGTACAGCAGCAGAGCCAAAACACGAATAATCACATGTACCATTGAAGTCGACCACGCATTGTCAAATATGAAGTAGAGGGGATCCAGCTTGAAAAATACTCCAAGGAATGCAATAGCAAATATGGACAATGAAAACAGTGTTGCGGCAACTGTTCCGGTACCAACGAGATGAATTTTTCCATTTAAGGTAGTGTTCGTAGCCATTACGAACACTACCTTATTCAAAACTGACGTATTTTGGGCAACGATGCAGCACCAGGTGCAGCCAAGGACTCCATACAAAAGGATCCCAACAACCTGTTGAAATATCCAAGGAATATATATATACCAGCTTTTCCTTGTGCCATTAGTTAAACGAATAATTTTGGAATTCCATTGAATAGGCGAATTTCCAAACAGTTTGGAGTATGCAGTATTTTGTAAATCGATGGCTAATTTCGCGTATAGATGGGTAATATTCAAATCATCCTTATTGGAATAGTCTATTGCGGATACTCTGGTCACCAATTTAGGAATTATATTTCGTTGGCACTTTTTTAACCAAATGTGGATTCGTGACGCTAAGGTTGCGAAGTTGGGACAGAATGGACGAGTGTTCACAACTTGTGCTTCTTTTGGTGGCATAATGAGAGATGGTATAGAAAATTGTGGGATGCGCTCTCAAATGTAACTGAAGGTTAAGTGAATGCTCAAAAAACTTTACAATGTCAGAACAGAGTAAAATTATGTTTTGGTCAAATCCAGGAATGGAAATGATGCCTTGCGGATATATTTCAGTGATCATTAAATATTAATAGTTAACCTAACAAGGGGGGTTAGTTTGTATGTGGCGTCGGAATTGGCTGACAATTTGGATTTCTATGAAATCCGCGACGCTGAAAACCATGGAAAAGTCGGATTTTGCTGAATGCAACATATGTGCATGCTACAAGCAAATTCATGAAAAAACAGCTTGTGGGCAGAATATTATATGTTGTACTATACATGTATTACTTCAATGAGTCACATAAGCACTGCACCAACCAGCAGTCGTGAAATTGGCCAATATTTTATCGATTTTCACTGTAACATCAAATTTTCATTGGTACACGTGTCGTGTCAAGTTCAGCGCCTGGTACCGCGATGGCGGCCACAAGTGTTCCTGGAAGCAAAGCAGCCAACACATTTTGACATGCTCAATGCATTTTGTCTATATCAACGCCATGCATTCGGGATATATCACTGCTGTATATTTGGGGTATACAAAAGTAGGACCGTTGTATTGTTAATATTAGGATTTTCGATTTGTACAATGATGACCGCTATACAGTGATGACCCCTATACAATGACGACCCCTACACAATGACGACCCCTATACAATGACGACCCCTATACAATGACGACCCCTATACAATGACGACCCCTATACAATGACGACCCCTATACAATGACGACCCCTATACAATGACGACCCCTATACAATGACGACCCCTATACAATGACGACCCCTACACAATGACGACCCCTACACAATGACGACCCCTATACAATGACGACCCCTACACAATGACGACCCCTATACAATGACGACCTCTATACAATGATGACCCAAATACAATGATGACCCCTATACAATGATGACCCCTATACAATGATGACCCCAATACAATGATGACCCCTATACAATGATGACCCCTATACAATGATGACCCCTATACAATGATGACCCCTATACAATGATGACCCCAATACAATGATGACCCCTATACAATGATGACCCCTATACAATGATGACCCCAATACAATGATGACCCCTATACAATGACATCATTGTACAAATCGAAAATCCTAATATTAACAATACAACGGACCTACTTTTGTATACCCCAAATATACAGCAGTGATATATCCCGAATGCATGGCGTTGATATAGACAAAATGCATTGAGCATGTCAAAATGTGTTGGCTGCTTTGCTTCCAGGAACACTTGTGGCCGCCATCGCGGTACCAGGCGCTGAACTTGACACGACACGTGTACCAATGAAAATTTGATGTTACAGTGAAAATCGATAAAATATTGGCCAATTTCACGACTGCTGGTTGGTGCAGTGCTTATGTGACTCATTGAAGTAATACATGTATAGTACAACATATAATATTCTGCCCACAAGCTGTTTTTTCATGAATTTGCTTGTAGCATGCACATATGTTGCATTCAGCAAAATCCGACTTTTCCATGGTTTTCAGCGTCGCGGATTTCATAGAAATCCAAATTGTCAGCCAATTCCGACGCCACATACAAACTAACCCCCCTTGTAAGAATACACAAATGTTGGTCGGCAAAGCCTTTATTTAAAAGTAAAATGTGGCTCCACGGCTTCTGAAACGTAGGGTTGAGTAATCGGATAATATCGTAATATTAGTCTAAATGTCATATATAAAATTGGATTGGCAGATTCGCCAGCATGTTGTTAGAATAGGTGTACTAATATCATACTAACCGTTATAGGATTATTCAAGTTTAATGTCATATTTGGTAGTCCAAGAAAGCAATTTCACAAGTAGATCAATATTTCCGTTTCATTTACGATCTCCTAGGAACGTTCATAATAAATGTTTAATAAAAAGTAAGTAAACTTTGCCGTATTTCATGTTGCAAACGTTGAAGTTGGATGGTTGCAACCATATGCATTAACATCACGTATCATCATCGTATGTGCATTTACAAATACTTATAAGCAATTCCATATCTAAAAAATGAAAAATACGTTGACCGATTAACCATACGATCCAGAAGTTCCATAAAAATATCATTACGCAAACGACAAATTCTACATCACTAATACCATGCAGCTTCTATTAGAATCCTGTGTATTGCCAACACGACACAATTTTACTCATATTTTAAACAGATTGCGGCGACATACGTTTGAAATGTTCGAAAGCTTCGTAGTGAAAGAAATGCCCAAATGATGGAAATGGGGGATATAAAGTGTAATACTTATTTTCCTATGCGATTTATTTTGGGTAGGTGAAATATTCCGTGGGTGAGTTTTCATCGAGGAAACTTATGCGTTGTTTGAATATTCCTTATGCTAAATACATGGATACACTTTGGGCTCCAATAACTGTGCTAATAGGATGCTACGTTCTATGTAATTCAACTGCTGTTTAATCCAGATGAAT
Source organism: Sinella curviseta (assembly GCA_004115045.4). Taxonomy (NCBI): domain Eukaryota; kingdom Metazoa; phylum Arthropoda; class Collembola; order Entomobryomorpha; family Entomobryidae; genus Sinella; species Sinella curviseta. The sequence goes on from CM023203.3 coordinate 3,650,284, forward strand.
GAAAATAAGATAAATCACGGCAAATATTCCATAGATTTGAGGAATGGAAACGCATTTCAAAATGACATTATCATTCATCTCCACGAGTAACCAACTAAACTTGAATTTGATAATGATGCAGAGATAAAAATAAAAGATCGATTCACGGTCACAATGCCGCAAATAAGAAACGCCACATCACTTTGCCTGCGTTAGTAACGCTGGCAAAATGTACGATAATCAATTCAAATACACATATACAGATAAAGTAGACCGTTAGTATACCTTATGTTTTCCGAGTTCGTACGATGGCGGTTTGCTTATTTGGATATCTTATTTATATGAAAAAATAAATTTAAGAGTCGACATGCTTTTATTTTTTTGTCCTTATTGCGAACTAAAAGTCATGAGCCATAAATGTACTTCAATCCAAAAAATTACAGACGTTGTCTTTTGGTAACCAGGAAAATCCAAAATTGCGAAAATAGTTCGCCTATCCAGGCAGAAAGCTGATATAACCCATTTCTCAAAATGTGGGTATTGATTTGATCAAAGCAAGTACTTTATGTAATGCCTCATGAGAGTTGCGGCATTAAGTCGACGTGGTATAAAAATAGTTTGAATGTTCTCTCAACGGTAGAAGCAGCGGAAATTTTATAATAGCGTACAACACAGTCTGGCTTTATTTGTGATACATTTGGGTAAGAGATCACTAATTTCTCATTTTCATTTGGATGACCTTGTAACACATTAATAGAGTATTATCTATCTATCTATCTTTCTCATCTAGTGAACAGGTAACGAAGAACCATCGTTCCCCGTTGTTGCTGGATGCTTCAAACTTTCTGTTATATTTCTTAAATAGCAAACATTTAAATACAGACAGCAGCCATCATTGTTTATTTATAAAATGTTTAGTGATCACTTTGTGAAGCTTACAAAATTTGTAGTTACATTTGCATCCCTGATTGGCGGAGTTCCGTTCAAGTTTGATGAACGGAAAACAAAATTGTCCCTTAACCCTAAAAACTATTCACGGCTCTATTTCAACTTTCTACTATAGTGCCTGGAAAGTCTAACTCAGCTGGTGGCGCTAGTTGGTAAAACATAAAACGCCACCGTGAACCTTCGAAATGACCCCCCTCTTTCACCAGACGACCGAAAGCACTCTGCTCGCAATATTTACTTACAAACTACTAGCTACACTGACAACATTATGGAAAACGTGTATAGCGCTTAATAAAAAAATAAATGGCACGCTACACGATATTTGAAGAACAACATATCTGGACAATAACGTTAACGGTAACGCATAAAGTAAGTGAATTTTAAAAATTATTTGACGAATTTTTGATTAAGTGAGTACAAAAATGTATCCACAAATTAATGTTTATAGTACATAGCTTTTGTTTATATCAATCAAATTTAGTTTTGTTTGGAACAGAATACATATCGTTGACTAAATGAAACAAACAATAATGAATAACGATACATTGCAGTAGCAGTGTTTGTAGGCCATTACTGATAGCAGCATCTCTGAATCCGTAAATAAAATACTGTCTGAAAAAGTATTGTCTGCAAAATATTGTCTTAAAAATATTTCAATGATGTTAATGGAAATAAAACAATTGAGCATAATTACACTGAAGATTAAAATCTAAACCTTGCAAAAGTATTTAAACACATTTGTGTTTCTGATATGTACAATAGTTTTCGTAATTCCTTATGACACAAAATTAGATTTAGTGGATGCATTTTCTACATATTCGAGAAAATGAAAGGAGAGCGTCAGTGGGCGTAGAGATTTTGTTGTGCAAAAATATGTATCATAATAATATGAAATTACATTGACACAATTGTACATTACAAACATTAAGTAGGATTGTAAATTATTTTTTAAATTCACTTGCGTTATGCGTTACCGCTACTGTTATTGTCCAGATATGTTGTTCTTCAAATATCGTGTAGCGTTTCATTTATTTTTTAAGCGCAGTGCAGGTTTTTCATAATGTTGTCAGTGTAGCTAGTAGTTTGAAGCAAATATTGCGAGCAGAGTGCTTTCGGTCGTCTGGTGAAAAAGGGGGGTCATTTCGAAGGTTCACGGTGGCGTTTTATGTTTTACCAACTAGCGCCACCAGCTGAGTTAGACTTTCTAGGCACTATAACTCCAGCATGGCTCGTAACCACAGCTCCGATGATTTGGAAGTGCAACCACAACGGCGAGTTTGACGAGATGTGACTGCTGCTTGGCTGCGCATTTCTAGTCGCTCTAACTATCGGAGTGGATTCGATTATTCTATTTCATACAATTGATTGCTGCCGCGTAACAAACGCATTTTTCGAACTAATCAATCATTTTCATCGGAACTATCTGAATGGATTTGATCGAAACCGGAGCAGAGTGAACTTGGCTGCTGACATATTGCTTTTAATTTCCACATTGAATTACATTGGTTTCATTTTTCAGTTTTCTATGTTCGTTGCCATTTACCCCAGATCATTAATTCATTTGGGGCGACTCATCCCAGAACAAAATTTTAACCTGCCCATACGAATATTAGTTACACTAGTTCATGTTTATATTTACACCGCTCTCTTTGCCATCCTTTGCATTACCGTTTACATCAGCCTGATTTACGGATTTTACGTAACGTGTCTTTACACGCAAGAGCTTTGCCGTGGACGCAAGGTGTATCTGACGTCCAATTTGCTTCGAAAATGTGATCACTTGCAACTTGCATACAGGTCGCTACAACTGTTACACGAGAACACAACTTGCTTTCTTGGGATATATCTTATAGCGTGGAATGCTGGGTTCATGATTTGCTCAATTTGCGTACATTTTCTCCTAATTCGATACTGGAGCGAGTTTCAGAGTCACTTGAAGATTGTACTGATGTCATCCGCGGTGCTGTTATTAGTTGTTTGGACAGCCGTGCTAGAACTTGGGATGCTGCTGTTTGTAAAAGGGCAAAAGGTGTTCGGTTCTTGGAAGAAAGCGGATTGGGGCGGAGAATTTGAAAGTGAATTAATGAGGAAATTTAGATTGTCATGTAAGCCGATTACGCTGTCGTATGGCAGTGTATTTGTTGTGCGGCGAAACAGCATTCCGATTTACTACAAAGGGGTAATTAGGGGAACATTCCGAGTCCTCCTTTCCATGAAACAAAAGTGAAGTTCGATGAAAGTGTATACTATTGTTAATCGTTACAGAATAATTTGATTGCAAATATGGTTGTCCTTATATGATCATAAACACGCCTTATGTTATGTTCATTATAAGGGAACTTATCCCGACACATGTTTTAATTATCTCAAAGCACACTCTGGAATTAAAATAACTTTCCATTGGACTCGATATATGTCATTTTATAACTTATTTATATCCAACTCCAGTTACTGTGGCATCTGCTTGAATGTACACTTTCATAAAGGAGTCGAACGCATACGAAATGCTTTTGTTTTTTCAGCAACGATAGCAATTGTTGTTTTTCGGCGGCAATATTAAATATAAAACAGAACCTTGTTGTTCATGGCTATACGAATCTAACCAATATACCGTATGTGCATGCGCTGGCATGCAGTCATGTCAGGAAAATGGTCTACTATTTCCTATGCTGAACTGATAGTGAGAATGTCACATTTTGGGGTAAGTTTGAATTGTTTAAAATATAAATGTCTTGACATTACTTATTTGTAAATATAAATTGCGAATCAGTTTGGAACATCTTGTGGCCACGAGAATACACCTAACTCAAAATATTTGTTAACACATTATATTGTTGCAAGGGTATCAAAAGCGTATGTTGACAGAACGGGACCATTCTACATCGAATATGACTTCATCAATTTAGAATTTGTTTTATATGCAATTGAAAAAGAAATGAGTTTTGTGATATGCAGCACATTCAAAAACAAACGTGAACAAGTTTTCTTGCTTTCAGCATGACGCATTAGATTATTCTGGTTGAAAACGTCGTCCGCTTTTTATGCCATACGCTGACCTTTTTTGGAACGATTTTCTCATCAATATTTGAATCACCAAAAGCCGAGAGCTAGAACGTTGTCGGCCCACAGTTCGTCCCATAAACCTTCAGCCAGTAGCGACTTTCACCATAAGAACATTATATAAAGTCGTAGTTTGTAGTCGTACACTTCATGGAACGCATGAATAATATTCAACAATTAAGCATAACTGTTTTATTATATAAGTTTTGAAAGTCCGTTCTTTATAATGTCACATACATACCTCTATACGTTCACAAAGCACTTACGTTATTTATCGTGTTTTTGGACAGGAAAGCTCCGGCACCAACCAAGCTTTTTTAAATTTTCAATTCCAGATTCAATCCAGACTATTATTTTGGTAGAACCTAAAGCCCGCAAAAACAAGTCGTGCTAACGTCATTTGTGCATAAATGGCGTCGTTTTAACACATTATAAATGCATATGTATATTCGTACGGCCGTCCAAATGTACGATATCGTTGCACAAGACTCTCTGGACCTTCTTAAAATAAACGTTCATGTGAAACACTAGGCCGCTGGCATCGCGGAGAATATTAAAATCAAGTAACAATTCTAACGTCTCTGACGTTCACCTACGAATAACATAACAAACAACGCTGAAAATGCTCAAAGCTCATATATTACTTATTATTAGGACGTACGAAAATCAACGTCTGCAATAAGATGGGAACACCTAAAAGTAAAAAGCAAGATACCTACTTGTACAACTACAAACTCTCAGTGATCACTTGGGTTCTTGAAAGCAGGAACACTTGGGAATGTTACTTGTTTGGAAGTTTCATTCTGTTCAGTACAACAGCAGTAATAGTTGACGTTACGAATGTGAGTCATTTTAATTTTCCAGCCAAAGTTGAAAATCTGCAGCGATTAGGTAGTTGTTGTCCAAGAACACTTGAGAATACATCCGGGATACCCAAATAAACTTCAAAGCCACATTTAGTATTTAGTATAATTTTTGCAAAACCTTCAACCATGCTGCAAAAGCATTTGTATCTCTTTCGTATGATATGCGAGTTCGGTAGTTATCTCGGAAGCATATTGGTAATATGGGATAAGAAGAATCACCAATTGAAGCTCTCCAGCAATTTTGAGTCTTCCAAAAATTCAAAAAAGAAGTGGTTTCTGGCAATGTTCTTCGCCGCAATGTTTCCTCTTCAAGGAATCTACAAATTTACAGCTGCCACTGTAACTCAAGGTCAGTGGTTAGAAATTGTTCTTCTCTCAGTCGCCATACTGGCAGCACTGTGGATGCTCCCATATGTTCAGTCCTGCAGAAAGAACGCGCCCATCATATGCCTATACATAAACGGCCTACTACACTTTACAAATTATTTTCCCGAGTACAATAAATGCAGTCAGAAAAAGTTGTCCGGAGTTGAAAAGTTAAATATCAGTTTTGCCTACATGATATCTGCAACGTGTGTATCCGTCCCATTTCTATTCGTTTGGGGCCTCCATTGGATGGCTCCCTGTAAATCATCTCTGCTCGGATATTGGACTCTTTTTGAATGTTCCGGAATGTCTTCTCAGAATTCTGTTATACTTTTCGTCATTGGAAAGTTGGTCAAAATCTGTATATTTGTGTTCAACCACATAATATGGGCGTTTGCAGCTAATACCGCCATGTTTGCGGATTCGGGAATCATGGTACTCGCTACGATGACATTGAAGGGACTTGTTAAAATGTTGGCAATTAAAAATACGTGTTGTGGATATACCAAAATGAGAATTAATGGAATGAGAATTAATTACTAGGTGGAACGAGAATTAATAAAATGCTTTAAAAATCTTTAGGTTTCTAGAACGCAGTGTCGGCGAGACGTCGACGCCTTTTCAAATTACGTTGCAGTACCGAACTCTTCAGGTGTTGGGAAAGTTGATGAACGATGTACAACAGAAGGTGTTGGTAACGAATCTGGTAATCGGATGCGTTCTCTTGAAATCCATGTCCTCAATAATTCTTGTTAGAACACCGGTAAATGCAGACACTATCGTCCTTTTCGTGTTGTTTGTGATGTTTTTCGCGGACAGCACGTTGCTCATTGTTTCAGTGTTGGGTAGCATGGCTCATGTTCACACAGAGTCAGTGAAGACATTCCAGAAGTTACGAATACATTTGACCACCATTTCGGGACGACAGTAAATAAGGGAACGCAGACGAATTTATAAAAGCTGTAATGTGCTCAAGGTTAGGTTTGGCTTGCTTAATTTTGTGGAAAAGGTAACACCACTCGTTATTATTGATTTTGCAAATGACCTGACTCTTCAACTTATGTTAGTTAGTCGATATTAAATACGCATTGCAACATAACATGTTGGCATGTAAATGCAGATTCATGAATATATCGAAAAATGTATAGTATACTAACACTAATTGTAAGTTAGGTGATTAGAGGAATTGAATAAAAATAGCGTTTTGCCTAGAATGGTATATATTTCGTCTCATGTTTTGAGAAATTTATTACTGATTAAAATTAGAAATACAAACATCACATCCTCATAGAAAAAAGAAGGGTAAAAAGTTCACCACCCGTGTACCTCCGTTTGAGTCCACTCAAAAGTAGAAAATAAAAATTATGCCTCTGTACGGAGTGCAAGAAGCAAACATTGTTGGACGCTGATGGTAACTTTATTATACCAAAATGGGTATGCATAGTAAATGATGAAGGGTCATTGGCATGTCATGCTTAACATGTCAATGACCTCGAAATGGTGTTATATGTTGAACGATCTAGTCGATTGATTGACATCACAAAAATTGCTGCGAAAATATAAATTAAATGAAAAACATAAAACAAAAAATCTTGTGAAATATTATAAGAGCAAAATAGGATAAAAGACTAAACGTGAAATTATAAAAATCTACTTTTTAAGCATTTAAAGTTAGATTTGCACTTGGGCACTTTTTGGCTGCTCCTATATATCTCTTTCATCCTTGCACTCTTTCTATTGTTGTTTCTGGATCATCGGAGGAAGTATCCTTCTTTTGGCTTTTTTGTCCTTCATCTTTCGTGGTGCGTAAGTAATCGTCGTAGGTAGACTTCAAATTTTCAGCAGTGTGTCTTGAGAAACAGCGTAATAACATGAGATTTAACTAAATTTTGTGTTGTGTTACTGTGAATTGTAGTGAAGCAGCAATCATGTCATCATCTCCGTCAACGAGTAGTTCAACAAATCTACTCCCAGTCTCAAGTCAAAGTGGAAGGACAAAGACGCAGAAATGTGTTGAGGCCTTGCGTATTTTTGGGTATGCTGCATTTTGTGTGTTGGTGATTGTGCTGATCATATCTGCACTTGCGGAATACGAAAAGAAGAAGCAACGTGAATCATGTAAGTAGTACATCTTAGTTGTGATTGTTTAATACAGATTACTGATTGTAATGACAAGTATGTACATACTTTAACATGGGTTATGTTGTTTATGTGTTGCAGCGATACACTGTTACGAATGCATCACAGTGAAGGGGATAGCATTGGCGGAACCAGCGTTGCCAGTTGAGAAAGATTGTCTCAATGCTCCAAAAAACGCAAGAAAATGCAACATAGGTAAGAATATAACAAACATTAATGTCCAAGCTGCCAAATAGTGTTTATGCAAAATTATACATTCGTGATAAAGAAGCTACAATTTTCTTTTTTCGCTTGTTTCTTTTGCAGGGCAAGTCTGTGCTGTTGTTCGTGTTGATGCTGGATCAGTGACCCGTGTACACAGATCATGTGATGATGCAAAGAAACTGGGTTGTAATAGAAAAACTAAGCCAGCTAAAGCCAGTTTTTGTTATTGTGATAAAGATTATTGTTTAAAGTAATTATTCTTTTACATTATATTCAGAGTAAAAATTTGTTATAATCATGCTTGTCATTGTTGTATGAACACGAGTGTTTGTAATAAATACAATTTTTAAGATAAACAAAACTGAATACTAAAGAAAGTTTTTACAAGTAAATTGTATGCTACAAAAAAAGTTGTCAACGAAGTAATGAAAATGCCTGTGCTGGGATATTTAGGAAAACAAAACGCAACTCAAGAAGAAATTGATTTTGCATGTAAGTATTACTAAGTGATTTGCAAAGGAATAATTAGGAAATATTGTATAAAATGTTTGTTTAAATACGTGTGTAGTTCAAACTATATAATACACATATATTTTTTGATGAAATTGTAGTAAAAGACTGGAGATATTTGAACAGATTTGGACAGGAAGGAATGCCGGAGAGTTTCATCGAGGAAATAGAAGATGCTGGTGAAAGCATTCTGGATCCGATTGAGAAAGTGGAGGAGAACATTATTGAGGGAGTAGTTGATTACTTTCATTCTTTTAGGTATAATTGAACTTAAATTGGAAGTTAAACTGTTAAATTATTAGAAAAATATAAGTTGAAAGGCGAAGTTCTACAAAACACTTTGTCTGTTTTAGGGGATTGCTGATTATTGGAATTCTTACTTTTATTATCGTCTTTATGTTTGCCTGTTGTGTATGGTGCGGTATTCGTCGCCACCACAGGTAGTTGAAAAAGGAAAGAATGAAGTAATAGTTTTCGGGTTATAAATGACTAAAGATAATAACATGTATAAATTGTAATGTTTCAGGAGAGTTGAAACCCATATCATACGTCAACAGGAACAAAGCCAAAAATGAGTGTTTTTAAGAGGGGTCTAATGTATTAAAAGTAGATATGCATGTGTATGTATATGACGACGGAAAGTATCACTTTTATTTTTTATTGAGTTTTATGAAATTATAAGTGGATGCACATAAGTTTTTTGGTATTTTGATCCAAATGCAACATTTCATTTTATTTTTTACTTTCATAATCATTTTGGAGAACATACTATTGTTGTATAATAAAGTTACTATCAGCGTCCAACAATGTTTGCTTCTTGCACTCCGTACAGAGGCATAATTTTTATTTTCTACTTTTTAGTGGACTCAAACGGAGGTACACGGGTGGTGAACTTTTTACCCTTCTTTTATTTTTGGTTTTTAATTAGTATTACATGTGCATATGCAAATCCATTCCTTGCATCCTTTACAGAAAACATATTCTAAACAGAAAACATATTAATGAAAGGAGCAGTGAAGTTTCAATTTCTTCTTCGACCAGTTCTAGAAAGTTAATTAGAGTAAGTTTAGTGATTTCTCGTAAAGGCTTTTCAGCTGCTGGACCTATTCCTCGTTTGTTAACTAAGAGTTTTTTTTCATCAATTTCAGTACTAAAGACACCATCAAAAGTTCTACATCTACTTAGGCCAACGTATATTTGACCTTGCTTAAAAATATGTTTACCCATGTACAAAGTACATGAGTTTAAGCTCATTCCCTGTGACTTATGTGTTGTGCAACTGAAAGAAAGAGTAACAGGAATTTGACGACGGTGGACCCGGATGCCCCGTTTACCATTAAACTCAAATGTCCTTCTCTTAATTGCTGTGCATGACTCAAACCCAGCGACATTACACAAATGTTTAGGATCTACATCATCATCAAACTGAACGAGAATGGATTCAGGTAGATCACCAGGTTCAAGTTGGTCGCCCCGATAACCTGACCATTCAAACTTCCTAAGAGTACCTGTAGAGAATAAGAATTAGCCAGTATAAGTTTTCCTGAATAAACAAATGTCATTGTATATAGATTTTTTGTATTAGTACCAATTGATCCATTGCAAAGGGCTCCTAAGGGATCGATGTTCCATCTGAGTATTATTCTGCACCCAACGGCAAGATTGAGATCAGACGGCATGCCAGCGCATTTTCGTATGTCTTTGAAAACACAATCTTCCGGCACTTCAAAGCCTAACCGCATGCCAGATCCGTACGTGTCATAGGCGGTTAATTTGTAAATGCGATGGCCATTTTTTTCCATTTCCAATAGCCTAGCTTCATTGTATGCATCAACTTGTTTGACGGTTGGATAAAGGTGAAGTGATTCCTTTGAGAACGCTAGCATTTGTTCATATCTGTCGTAGAGTGGATTGAGAAGGCGTTCTCGCAAAAGTGCGACGTCGTGTCTTTGTAAAGTGCCAATCCGCAAGCGTTGCAAAATTTGCAGAAAATTGTCCCGATTCCGCTGGCGCATAATTATTTTTAGTTCTGTGAATTTGAATAACTTCCATAGATTGAGCTCGTGATTAAGATATTTTGGTTGATCAAAAATCCATCTACCCCGACATGGTGCAAGTTGCATCAAGTCCCTAAAAATGTAAAAGAATGCAAGTATATAAGAAAGGATAAATTGATTTATGATAATGATATCCTTCGAAATTAGGAATGGAATTAATTTGTTTACCCGAATAAGATAAGGTTTATGTTGCCAAATGGGTTGTTGTTTCCAAAGATTTCAGTGCATCGCAAATGAATCTGTCTGAAGACCTCATATGATATCATAGAAAATTCATCAAGGAGAATCCACAAGACATGTCTAAACAATAATCTTCTTTCGTGTAATAAGCGTCCACCGAGTTTCATGTACTGAGCAATCGAATGTTGTTCAACTCCTAGTGAAAAGGCCTTGTGAATCGTAACACCTTGAATATTTCGACTTGCGACACCTGTAGGTGCTGCTTTTATCAATGCTTGGTTTCCCCCGGGACATAAAGATGTAATGAGTTCCGTTAAAATTGATATGACGAAACTTTTACCTGTACCACCACTTCCATGAACAATCTGATAAAAAGGAGTTCTGTTTCCATTTAAAATATGATGACGAACTCTGTTGTAGACGTCCTTCTGCTCAGACGTGAGTAGGTTAACTCTATCGTTTAAAGGTAGAGCGTTTGGATCCGCTGGTACAAATATTTCATTCTCATGCAGCGGATCTTCTTCCACTTCAAACATGCTATAATTTTGGGAGTTATTCTGCTGTTCCTCATCAGCGGCTAGGGGAGCTTCTTCAAGCTGTTGGAGGATTGTTGTAATTTTTGATGCTTGGTCAGGATTGATGATGGGATCGTCTGCATGGGTTCGAAATTGGTGTTTTAGACCGTCAAACGCGCTTTTCATTGAAGAGAAGTTGGCAACGAAATTCTCATCTCTAGTTGGCATGTGAAGCAAAATCATCGAATATAGGTAATCGTCTAATTGATCCAGAGGCTTAAACCGGGGGTAGCGTACAATTGCGTGACGCTTACGTCTACGAATGTAGCCTTTATTATCCTTCAGCTTGACGTTTCTACTTTCCAGATCGTCTTCATTGTCTGAAGGCATTTCCCCGTCAATTAGATCTTTGTCCAAGTCATTGCGATTGTTGTTTTGTTTTGGCATCCACCATGCGGCAAATTCTAACAAACAGAGGTGTTCTAAGTTGTCAGGTCTCAAAAAGTAGCGGTCTATGATATTTAGGCCCGTTTTTGGTTCATCAGAAAATAGGGTCTCTCGCCTAATAAGCCTGACTCTGTTTTGTGGTTGATAAGCTGGCACAAAGATGAAGCTTCGGGTACTATGACGTAATCGCAAATGGAGTAAGCGAAAGGCTGCTTCCTGAGCGCTAATTTCTCTATGCTTAATAATGGCATTGGATATTTTAAGGGCCTTTCGATGATACGAAGACCGTCCGTCAGCTTTAAAGTTGTTTATAATATCACGAATCTCGTCCCTGAGATAGGTGGGTTCACCTTTACTCATGTACTTTCCGATGTAGTATGCAATAGCTCTCGTTCCCGTAACAGCCTGAATATCCATATTGCAGTTTAAAATTTGCAAAAGTTTCGGATGATAGTTATTGATCATAGCTTCATCGTTAGTCCTCCTCAGCTCAACAAACCGGCCATGGCTCTTTGATATTTCTTATTCGTCTAGAATGCGCGTAGCATCGGAAGGTTTTCTTGGAAATGCAAACCTGCAGATGTTATGTTTTTTGAAGCAGGTGCTTCGGTGGCTATGGTTTTGATAACGCGAAACGGAACAGTTAATGAGCAGCTAATATTAGCTTCTAGAAATTCAATTCCTTCTGGAGTATCCCATTTTGGAGGATTTTCTGCATATAGGAGCATATGGATGTGAGGGCTTCCGCGGCCTTGAAATTCGACTCTGTAAGTATAGTCCGTTATTTTTCTCCCAAAGATTTCAGTTCCATGGTTATTAATTATATCAAGTATGGCATTCATCCTGTTATTAAAATGCCGAGCTGCAGCAATTGGATATCCATTAAGTAACTCCTTGCGTTCATCATAGGACATTTCAGAAGGATGACAAGGAAGTTCAGAAAGAGCACCATGTTTTGCTTTCCAGAGAGCCGTTATTGAATCTGACGAGTTAAGGTTGTCGTAGGAGATTGTAAGAAAAAACGTGGGTGCATTTAGTTGTTCCATCATTCCCAGGACATCACCTGTATATTTTTTCCAGTAGCTACCACTGCCTCGTATTCCTCCCATGTATAAATGTACATTGGATAATCCCGGAAGATTAATGTCGTCATTGTTACAGGGATTTCCATTGTTGGAGACCATATTAGCGCACACAGCAATTTTTTGTTGTATTGTGTAGGCTTCAACTCGACTGAGAGCATAAAAAAGATACTCTGTGGTATGGAAGCATGAGTTGTTTCCCATAATCCTCTGCTGAAAGTAGTCTAATGGAGTTATTGGAATTTTACGTTCCTCGTTGCAACCGTTAACTCCGAGTGGAAATGCTTTGACGAAACTTAATTCCTCTAGTCTCTTTTCCATCCCAGGATAAAGAGGTCGACCTTGTTGTCGTTGAAGGTGTATTTCATGAACCAATTCTTCATTGTTTCTACAAGCTTGTAGAAAGTGTTGAACTGAAGGCTCATCGGGTTCGTCGCTTCGCACAACGCAATCAAGCATAAGAGGGTTTTGATGTGTAGGGATATTTAAAATAGGTTCAATAGGTGGTGTTGGTGCTGGAAGTTGTTCTAAATTGTCATTTCTTATGTGGTTGGCATCCAGAGCTTGATTGTTTTGTATTGTTTCATTTAGAATAATGTTTTCAGGAATATCTTCGTCAGTCTCCAAGTTTTCAATTGAGCAAAGAATTGGCCGGAGAGAGTATGTGTAAAGTTGTTGTATGGAATGTGACATATTAGAGTCAAATGGATTGGAAGGGGCGCAAACTGTGTTGATGAATATCGCTGCATCATAATTTTTTTGGTTTGAAGTGAATCTGGTAACACATGCCGTCCCGTTTTCAGAATACATTCCAGTTCTTCCTCTTGAATGCGAGTCAAAGACATAAAGAAAAGAATTGTGTTTTAATAAAGCAAGACAATAAAGATTTGCAGTAAGTATTGCATTGTTGTAGTCGGAGTTTAAAAAATCGTCTATGGACTCAGAGAGGCGCTGTAAGTCATCACCGGGCATAATATCAAGTGATCCAATCCAAACTTGGTTTAAAGTGACTCTGCAACGAACTGATTTGCCGTTATTGCATTGAATAATGCCTTGCAATTCTGTGGATTCAAGGAATCTATTTCTGTTTGGAAGTAAAGACCCAAATAACTCATCACCATGATGTAATATGTTGTTCAGAAAGTCGGTATTCCAATTTGGAATAGGTTGTATCAAAGTATGGGCAGCAGCTGAGGCGCACATTGCTGCACACTGGTTTCCACCGTATTCAAATATACTTGATGTGCCTTGATGAAAAGTTGCTCTAAGAATATCTTTCCCATTTGCGATATTAATGAAACCGGAGTTGTTATTAAATTCCTGAAATGGAGGACGTTGTATTTGTGGGTCTTCCGTTTGTAGAGTTGTATTGATGAAAGTGATTTTGAATTGGAACGCCTCTTTTTCTGCTGTTGAAATTGTTTTCGTGAATTTAATGGTTGGTTGGCAATTTCTATGTATTAGTTCAGAAAAATAAGGTGGAGCATGTTGTATTGAGCATTTAAGAACGCATGATGTTCCGTTATCAGCCTTTCTCCCTTTTGGGCCTCTTGAAAATGGATCAAATATGAAACAGTCCTTGTCGTTCTTGATAATTGCCAAGTTGAAATTGTTGACACTTATTATAGCCGGATTGGAGGAAGTTTTGATGAAGTCTTCAAGCGACGTAACTAAACGATTAAGTTGTACCCCTGGAACTTTGTTTAGGAAACCGGATAGTGTTTGTGTAGTGATAGCGATTTTAATTTTCACTTTATCGAAGAAAGAGATGAATCCTGAAATATCGTCCAGTTGGATCAGAGTTTCCCTTGAAGGGGAAATTTTGTTGAAGTAGTCATCTCCAGTGATGATGACGTTGTCCAATTCATTGGAAGACCAAGTTGAAATGAATTGTATTTTTGAATAAGCTATTGCTGTAGCAGCCATTGCAAATGATTGATTGCCACCCTTAAATATTGCAGAAGACTGGGAAATTGATGCACGGAGGATGGAATTCGTCTCAGAAATAGGAATGTATCCCCTTCCAGGGTTAATGGCGTGTGTTGTTTGTTGTTGAAGAGATTCAGGTTGTCGTATTTCTAGTATTTGCAGTTCTTCATCGGGGCGTTGAACAATGGAAACATGCGAGTATAATTTGTTGTTTGCTTTTAAAAATTGAAGAGCTTCGTATAAAAGCTTTCCTCGAACTTGGAATTGGTGATTTGATTTGCTGGACGCATTTGTTTCATTGATGATGATGATGTCAGCAGAGTTTTGATTTAGTGGTAACGTTTCAACTATTTCGTCAACATTCTGTGGAAAGTGGACGCAGGAGCCTTTGAGAGCTAACTGCCCTTGTCCTCTTGATAAGTTGTAAATCTTCATGAAAGGTCTGATTTGGCTGATGAGTTTCGCCTCTACTTCATTTAATGAAGATAGGGCTTCTGGTCCTTGTGTAGTTTCCATTTTATTAAAAAATGCCATGGGAGGGATTTTTCCGCGATGTAAAATGTCGTAGCACCGGCGACAAACTGTAATCTGTTCTCCTTCCGAAAAGTGCTCAAAGTTGAAACTGTGCATTAATGTTATAATTGATGAGGTGAAGTTGTAGGTGCGAATTGAATGGTTGTTTCTGTAGACGATGCGACGGCAAATTGGACAAAGGAATGACGGGAATGTATGAATTTTGTTGTTGTAGTAGTGAAGAAGTTCGTTAATGTTGTGGTCAAGTGAGTTATTTCTGATTGAATGGAAGGAAGGATTGTTCGTTTCTTGCTGTGGTGCTGAATGAGCGTTTATTGGCGAAGGAGTTATGGTGTCTTGAGATGTGCTGATGAGACGAATGACAAAGTTAGATTTTTTGTGAAGTCCATGTTTTAGTCGTTTTAAAAGCCATGACGATTTATGTGGGCTGGAACCCTAAAAATGTTGTTTAAAAATGCGTAATTTTTTAAGGAGGTTGTTAAATTGTAATTGTATAAGTTTGATGAAAATTAAACCTTTCGCTTATCCGTAGTGTTGTTGTTCATTTCGTCAACGGGAGGGTGAATCTGTGAAGAAGTTGAAATAATGATGTTAAAGAAATAATGCATTAATTACCCAAAAATGAGTAGGTTATGTAAAAGGAGTGTTAACCTGTGAAATTGGTCTAGAAGATTCTGGATGAGAATTTGCGTGTGTGGAATCATTGCTAACCTGTAAAAAAGGAAAGGTATTGTTTTGAACAATTACCTGATGTGAAAGGTTTTTGGGAATAGAAAGGTGGCTTGGTGTTGATTCGGAGAAGGGTATGTTGTAAGGTTTGAAGATATTCGGAGATAAATTTATCGTATTTTTATATAAATAACCTGTTTCTGTTGTTCCTGGTGTTTGTTTGCTATTTTTTGTCTAATGAGATGACATTCCGCGTCAAGTTTTTCCTGAGAATAAAGGAACGATTTTTTATATGTATGTAATAGTATTAGGAAGGATGATATGCAAAAGTATGTGTTGTAGGACGTGGTAATACCTTCTGAATTTGTTGATGCTTCTTGTTCCTTAAATGTTTAGGTTGTTTTTTTATAGCATTCCTTTGTTTTTCAGGTGAGTTGTTTTCCTGTAGAAAGTGAGTATTTAAGTTTAGAAGGCAAGAATATAAGAAGTGATGTAACTGAATTAGTGAGAAGGTGGTAAACAAATTGAAACAATTAGATAAATGAAGACGTACCTTTAATTCATTTTGCCAGAGAGTATGAACATAGAGTCTTTCTGCATTTGTTGATGGTTGCTTTGTAAGATGTTGAACAGCTTTACCAAAGATAGATTTTGGATCACAAGCTTTAAGGTTTTTTTACGAACGGACGAGTAAATTGTAAGTGCTCTAAGTATCTCAAACGTTGTGAATTGTTGTAAAGAAGGCGGTATCTCCATTGTAAAGTTAAGTTAATTGTAATTAAGAGACAACTAAATGCACTGGGTGGATGTTTAAGGAATATGTTTGAATAGTGCAATCGAAGGATGCAGAGGAAATGACCAGTTTGTTTTATGAAGGTAGCTTGGATTTAACTACATACATGTAGTTGAGACGTAAATAACCAGTTATAATGAAATGGAGAAGGAGTTAAGAGTAGATTTTGTGCATGGACCTAGGAGGATTTTAGCGAGTGTAGATTGAATAAATATGATGCGATGAATGAGCATTGTATATGATAAATGAAGTGAGAGTAATTGCATAATCCGCGCCATTTAGTGTGTAAGATGCAGTCTGTTATGTATAAGTGTTAAAGTTTTCTTAATTGAGACGGTAGAGTGTATTTTAGGAAGCGTAAGGGAATGGATGTGAAGTATGATTGGAATGGTGGTAAATTTCATGTGTAAAGACTGTATTGAAAGAGGAATGGATGGACTGATAAAGAAAAGTCATATCATGGATAAGTAAGTATCCAAGATGTGTCCAAAGAGTAGCGGTAAAAGGCATTTTCTTAAGTATATGCTGAAAGTCTATTGTAAATGAAATGTCGTGAAGTTGTCAAGTTAAATATGGATAATGTATGTAAGGAACGGAACGCGGGAAATAAATAGGTAAGTAATGTTTAATGATATGATAGGTTAGACTTAAGTATAGATCATGTGATGACGCTATGAAGTAGCATGATGCTGTGAATAGGAAAAAGGAGTAATATTTGTTTATACGGTGAAATTAATTTAACGGGAAGGTGGAAGTTGTTGTACTGAATAAAGTTTTTGTGGATTAAAGATTAAATTAAGATAAAATTTGAAAGTAAAGTGACTGATTATAAGATGCTGGAGAGTTATAATGTAACGGAAGAGGGTGATTATGCTTGTAAGTTTTTACTTAATTGGGATGAAATTTTTTAATTGTTTATTTGTACAACATGTAAGTTGAATGCAATTTTTTTTAAAGATGTGGCATACTGGAAAGCGATTTCGAAGGACGAATTGGAAGGAGGACAGTATGAAGTAAAGGATGCTGGACAAATGGGAGCAGAAACTGATGATATGAGATGGCTTATAAGCCAAAGTAGGCTTTTGGGAGTAGCTTTACGGTTTGTGACCCTAAGAATAAAATGTGTAGTATCTTGTAGCCGTTTGATGAAGGAAGTTTAAGTCTAAATGATCTGTTTTTTATTGCAGCCTTGTGATCGTTGCGGCTGTTTTATTGATAGCTCTTTTAATTAAGCGCCACAACCAAATCAATCGAGAGGAAAGGTAGTAAGAATAAGAATAAATATGTAGAGTTGTGTGTGTTTAAAGGATGAAAAGGCGTTATAAGGTGTTAATAACCTTTTTTTTGAAATGACAGGCAAATTCAAGATCTTTTCGTCCGTTTGGAGAGAATGGAAATAAATATGTAGCGTTAAAAGGGACACGAGGTGTTAAATTTAATGAATACTATGTCAAGGGGCGAATTGTTTGTACTTGATGAGATAATAAAAGTGTAGACAATAATTTAATTTCGTGTGAACTGAAGATTCGTGTGGTAGTTCGTTTGTTTTTTTGTGATGTTGATTTAGTTGACCTGAACGTGATTGCCGAAGAAATGGTTGCCAGTCGAACCTGTAGAGTTGATAAAAAATGGATAATTCCCGTTAAGGTTTTTTAATTGGCGGTTTGCGACGCTTGTTGCTAATAAATTTAGCAGGCGACTTCTCGGAACAATTATCTTCCGTTACCGTTGACTCTACCCAAAAAAGTAGGGTACAATAAGTAGGTATGTAGACATGTATAATAGAATTTAACAGGACAATATAATCATATTAGTGAAGGGCTATGTAGTTCCAATTGAAATTTTTAAAAATCGCCGTTTAAAGAAAGAATGTGCTGTGAATGTAGATTGAAAGTTTACCTGTTTGTATTCATTTAAGAAAGAAAATTATTGGAAAGCCCTTGGCCAACGAAGCAGTCATTAGAATTTCTTTAAGGGTCAGTCCAACTTTTCGAAAATGTAACTTGAATTATATGTGTTTATCTGGGAGCATGTGCAACTTTTCAGTTACTTTTATTATAACGTTACTAAAAGGTCGGCGAAGTGTGCGTTAATGCTATGTTCTTAGCAACAAATTAGCGCTGCAGATACAAAGTAGTTCCTTAACACAAGCCTATAATAATCAACGGCATGACCCTTCAAACGAGCGCGTTAACAAATAGAATGACGACTTATAATAAATTTAAATATGCAAAATATAGTTTTGAACCATGAGGAATTCATTGAAGATAAAAAATCCGTGATAATTAGATTCCTTCTGTGTACGAAATTGAATTTAAGGTGGAAGGAATATGAATTTATTTAGTTTCTAACTGATGCGCAAAAGAGCTCATCCAAAATCGACGATTTTGTTCTGGAAGCATTTTAAAATTTCGTAAAATGTGGAAACTGCTAACCAATATACGTTTTTGAATTGTAACGAAATGCATAATGTACCTTTTTTTTGTTGGTCGTTGGCAGGTCAAAGGTTGCTACACCGTTACTGTAGCTAAGCATACAGAGGTAGTGTACTGCTTCGCTTCGCTCAGCAGAAGAATGCATATGTACGGAGGTACACAAAAATAGAGGATTACGAGCGACGATTTGTTAATATTTTCGCTCCAATCACCCACTACAACGGGTTTGATCACGTCATCTCATGTCTCATGACTGAAGTGTGATATAACCAAATTCATCATTTATCATCCACGTATTTTTCTTCCAAATTGGAAAGAAACGCGAATCTCCTTACCCTTAATATATGCCTAAGTTATTTTCCGACATGAGTTGCCATGTTGCTACTGCATGTTTATTTGCGGCCATACCTGAAACATAATATATTTATATAAATCGAAAAATAGATGCTCTATATTTGATTGCTTGGAGCGTTGTATAGCTTTCATTACTACCACTTTAAGTTTATTCATTTATTTTCGTAACACATACATAGTTAAAAACACATACATAGATTGTCTAAAGTTACGAAAGTAGAGGCCCACAAATTTCGTTTGTTTCTAATGTACTATTCCGTTAATATTATAAGTCTAGCCGCTCCGTAGCTACTACAATATGCTATCTGCATATAAGATTTAAGAAATTGTAAATTGGGAACTGGATCTTGAATTTGAAAATATGTGTTATCAAACTGTTGCTCATATACGTGGAACCTGTATAATACTCGTATTTATACATCTGCTCAGTCATATATACTCGTCAGTACACGGGGAGCCAGCAACCTATCTCGCACAAACTAAAGATGATACAAAAAACCTTGTAGGATTTGGACAATTTCTTGCCCAGATAGATACATCTTGTCACATTCATATCATTTCCCAGGATGTCAACTTTTTCGAAGAGCCCGGACACTTTCTTGAACGGCCAATTAGCATCCGACAATTGCCCAAGGTAAAAACACTTGCACAAGTTAACCCGTTGTTCGGTGGAGTCTTCTGGAGCTTAGACCATGTATCTGACGCCTACCCGTTCATACAGTTCCACGACAAATTTGAGTACTCAAGTTGCTTCAGCATTGCAAAAGATCGGCTGACTCCATGTCACTATGCAGTACTGGTACTTGCTTTTTCTGAACAACAGCTTCACCCGAACGACAAAAATTTTACCAGTTTACTGTACAGAAATGGAAATGTTGACACTCAGGAACACCAAATATTCTCGCAACCCGTTCGGTACAGTCCACTTCGCCAAGCGCTGAAAGAAGTCTCTAGACAATTCGTGTTGGAGTTTGATTTCTTTCACAGATACAAACTTCGAAGAATACAATTCACAAAAATATTACAACTGAGTTTTGAGAAAATAACGGAGCGTGAAAATCAACTTCTGTTCAACATACATTCCCGCACCCACAACATAAAAATCTATCATGCTATATTTGAGTATCATACACTAAGATTCAATCAAACTGAAAATTGGCAGGAAAATTTCAATGTCTCCTATTTTTGTTTCTACTGTCCCGAAAACAAAGTAATACCTGCCCTGAAGGTTCATGTGTTGAAGAATGACCTGTTCGAACGATACCTTGGAAGTATTGGTAAACCGCAACATTGGAACTCGGACTGGAAAATTAGCGATGGTCAGAACCGGATTGTTTCCAAAAGCTCTCTGATATTGGATTATACTTTCACTATAACCGACTTTCAAGCTATAATTGCTCACATTTTGCGTAGTCGCGAAAATGTTACTTTTATTTTTCGATCCGAAGAAGG
Organism: Sinella curviseta; assembly: GCA_004115045.4. NCBI lineage: Eukaryota > Metazoa > Arthropoda > Collembola > Entomobryomorpha > Entomobryidae > Sinella > Sinella curviseta. The sequence goes on from CM023203.3 coordinate 3,670,803, forward strand.
ACTCAAGAGCATAGATGAAAAACTATCAGGCATGTTACTTTCCCTTCCAGTGCTCAAAGCTAAAGCACGACTACGGTCTGCACTTTCGGACGAGGGCTTACGAACCATGATGCCCGCATTTCGTGACCGGGAAATACCTTACCATATATACCCCGTGGAAAACGAAGGACTTGCATTTGTAACATGTTATTCCAAATCGCATGTCCTTTTCTCCATTTATACTCATCCTTTTGAAAACGCTTTGTGGCTTGCGCTGGTACTATTTCTGTTTGGACTGGCAGTGCTTCTAAAAACGTCCTTGCTGATACCCAAGTCAAAAGTAGGAAGTACCGAGTTTGACGCATTTCTTTTCGCATACTCGACCATGCTGGAGTATTCGTACGTAATTCCACGCTCACTGGAGAAGCTGGATCCTATTCGGATTATTGTGGGAATTTGGCTGCTACTCTCGCTAATCTTTGCAAACGGATACAAGGGAATTGCAATAGGTGACGTGACGGCTCCCAAGGAAAGAGCAACTCCATTCAAAAGTTACAGCGACTTATTAAATGACAGACTAAATCATGGACGTGTTCGTGTATTTTCGGGACTGGCAGACTGGCTGGATGAGTTATGGAGAGAAAACAATTCGTGGCTTTACGACGAAGCCTATGGTATGTTTCGAAACTCGTCACCTCGCGAAGCATCGGTTGAAGTCCGAATAGGTACCGTGCTTATTGATGAATTGTATACAGCTATCTGGACTCCATACAAGTCTCCAGTACACAATGCTGTAGTGACGAAAGAAACAACCGAGTCCCAGAGACCAATTCATGAACGTTTAAACGGTGCCAGTTCTATCGTACATCGCGTTCCTCTTCCACACTCCACCGGGTCATTTGACGTAGCCATTGAGAACGAAATCGTTAATTGCCAACAGCCGACAATTTACGTCAACTTTGAATCTAAAATTAGCAGCGAACGTGTCTATCTGTCAAAAATATACCCTCGTATTAAATGGTTTACAAATAAGGAGAACTTTCTTGTCGATACTTGGGCATGGAGATTTGATTACGGACGAGGTTCAAAAATTCCTCAAATATTTGGAAAATTGGTAGAAAGTGGTATATACGGGGAACTAAGAAGAATGCACTTTGAGAGACAGTATCTTGGTTTAAGATTAGAATTTTCCAGGAATAATAGTAAGTCATTCTGGCAGAGTACGGCCATGCCATTAAACATGAGCTCAAATGTGCAAACGATATTTTACGTTTTTCTATGTGGTATGTTATTATCGACGGCAGCCCTTTCTGGGGAAGCGTTTTGGCTGCTTGTTACACAATATGTTCTATATCTCCGATCTCGCAAAACAAAATCTCGCCATATCTGTGGAATATGTGCTCCGACTCACCAGTGGAGGCGCCGACTAAGATGGATTACAAAAAGGAAAATGTGCTTCTGTTATGTCAAGCCTTTTGTGGAAGCAAATTCTATCCTGAAATATTTAAGCTTGACATTCAAAATGACTAAGCAGCTCCTGAATGCGAAAATATGTGTACCTACTCGCGGTAAATTAAGACCTTTAATACGAGTATCGCCGAAGTAATGGAACAATAACAAGGTCCTGGTATTTCGGAAAGGTTAATTCATAGTACATTGGAACATACGTGCATATTATGTCTGTCAAAGTTGCTTTATATTTCCAATCTCGTCATTCCTTCTCTTTAGTTAATCAACTTGAGAGGAAACACTCCCAGCATTCATTCGCAATTGAGTTGAACTGCCTACACGACATGAAGCGCTTTTAATTAGGATGATAATAATTAGCATAAACCAGTCAAACCCAAGTAATGGGAACGCGGTATCGCACACATATCTTTTAACACGTTACCGTAAACCCATAACGATTCACTGGCAAATGTATTTTGCCAAGTTTGAAGAGATCTTAAACTAATTAGGTGATAATTAGGCATAATATAGACTCTACCCTGCCACAGTAAATGCTGAATAATCAGCAATAATGTATACCATGACAATTTGTGATTGAACAACATAATGTCAAATCGTTTATAACTGCAATAATGATAATTTAGATGGCCAGTTATGGTTTGGTTATGAACGATGCTTAATCTGTCGAAATGATAAATAGACCAATATATCACTCGAATATCTTCCCATTTCCCCAAAAATTTCGTTCAATCCCATTGAGCGAAACGCATATAAGATGTCATCTACTAAAAATGTGCCACCTGCCACTAATTCTGGACCAGGTTGGAGGATTGCTACCCTCTGCGTTAAACAAGGACAACAAATTGCACTTTTCAATTTGCCATTTTTCAACATTCCTTCCACTTATTCAAATCCTGATACAAGCACCGTACTTGTATTGGTATGCCACAAAGTCAGCTGACGTAGCACATTCTCCCCCAAATAAACCAGTAACGGAAAGGGATAATTTAATAACTAGCCTCACGTACGCAGTGATAACCTTTGGCCAGGTGCTTTTGCGAGTATCCAATGAGGTCCTGCGGAATAAGACGGCACAATTCCACGAAAACTTGAACAAGGTAACGTGTTCCCTCATTCTTCAATCGGCTAAACTCCCGAGCGAAGCGGACCTCTATCTGACGTGGATTAATGATGTTGAGGCAAGGCTCTCAAAAGTGTGTAAATGCACGATCGTATTTATTCTCATGAACGTATCTGGGATTGTCTGGTCTCTATGGTCGGCCACGGACTTTTCGGCGGTCGTGAAAAATATCGAATCCATCTGGTTTGCAATATTTCTTTGTATTGGTCGGACGAATTTCGTTATGACCACCGCTCTCTTCATTTTTCACTCCATTTCGATTTCCTTGTACATTAAGTGGATTGGCATGCAATTCCACATCATTCGAGTCAACTCTGAAAACGACAGCCGATCTAGTTCTATGGAAACAAAAGAGAGAAAAGTTGTATTTAAGCAGAACCCACAAATAATTTTGGATCAGGTGGGGCAACTTGAAAGGATAGTTAAGGAGTATAACTTCCTGTGTCAGTGTCCTGTGTCAATCTGGCTGCTAACAACTGGATCCATTATCATCACGGAAATGTATTACATCTTCCACGCAATAGGCGTTGGTAATTACCGAGTGGTGCCTGTAATAATAGCCATCGTTCTCATCATAGCGGGAAATGTCTACTATTTGTCGGATGCTGGATATGTATTTGAAAATTAGGTTACAATTATTCGTAATCGGATAAATGTATTATGTAATACATAGTGTAATCATTTATGGGTTTTACACTATTTTATACCGGTTCAGGTAAAGGAGGACGTTGACAAAATATGCAGAAACATTTCAAGCGCAGCTTTGTCAAGTGGAGTTTCATCGGATTTATATGCTGACGTAAATATTACACGTGCAGGCGAACGTTTAACATTGTTTTAAGTATTTAATGAAAAATTGTCTTTTTTGTGAAGGTACTGATGATACACGAAAGAGTTCACTCCAATCCGATCATCATTTCTCCGGGCTACTTTTTTGTTCTGAACCGAGAAATAATGACTTAGGTATATGTCATATAACTTTATTCATATTCTTCTACATGCTAATAAAATGAATTCATAATCGATTCTTAATGTATTAATGTTTGTAGCATTTTTATTTGTTTCAGATGGCAGGACTGATTACGACCTATCTTATTGTCTTACTTCAATTTCGAAATGACTAAGTTGTCAAGTGGCAAAGTTTGCTAATTGCTATTTGTACCTTAGTAAAACGCTAACACGAGTAAACAAATTAGGGAATTGAGAATAATGTTGAAATGGAAACTTTCCTTTCTAATTATCAACAACTGCTACCACAGACTCTTTTTGAGATTTATATGCTGTATTACAATCCTGTAATTGCATATGTAAATACATATTTTGCGGGTTTCAAAAAAAATTTCTTCAGAAGACGTAGTCTGGGCATTTATTATTAAAATATGAATAATGCATTAGTACCATAGCTCTCAACAGGTAAATATTGTTTTTAGCATTAAGTTTAATTGTACACCTGTGAATAACATCTATACGATTACATTTGTTCAACTCCTGACATTTCACCTGATACTATTATTATTTTCTACGCGCGAAAATACATTTATTTTCTCAATGACACACAATACTCTGGTGAAAGTAAAGATTTTGAGTACATTTAATAATTTATACATACTTCACCTGTCAGTAGAGCAGTAGACGCCATTTAACTATAATTATATGCCTCACGATCATTATTTGTGTTTATGCGTTTATTTGCTTTTATTAAAAGGAAGTTGTGGATTGTTTCAGGGTTGATGAATTCCAAATGAGAACTTTAAATAAATGCTAGTCAATCACAATCAACAGTCAATCCGAAGTACGTTTTTTTAATATTTTGTGTGACACCTATTCATACTAATGATCTATGATGTCAAAAATTGCAGTCTAAGCATATCGATGGAAGCTAACTTCTGACAATTAATAATTTAGCATTTTTTGAAGGCTTAATGAACGGTGCTTTGACGCCTTGAATGCTAAGCTACGGTTCTTGTAATTTAAAACGCTGATACATTTTCTGCAATAATATTGCCATCTGAATAAACATGTTATAAATATTTTGCTCAAGAAAATCATGGTCGTTATGTTTTTCTTTTTTTTATCATTTTTGATTAGTTCGGCACATGGCTAACATAATTGTTCATTAAAAAGGCCGGAGAAATTACACTCCCATCACTGGTCAAAAGGTAGTGCATTTTCAATTCCTTCGATGTACGGTCGAATGATAAAATGACATTTAATGTTGATTAGATATTCGGTTACACGTGAGCAGTTTGATCTAAACTCTCCATAAATATTTCAATACTTTACTCTGTGTTACTATACCACGTAATCAAGACAAAGAAAGCTGTTAATGGCTAATGATGGTTTTCAAGTTATTTTCACATTTCAAGTGAAACCGATCGTCAAGGATATTTTTCTGCAATTTCTTTGGCCATGTCAGTTGAGCAATAATCATTGCTTCAAAATAATTTTCCTTCCACTTTGCATTTTCTACATGCAATTACAAAATTGGCTTTGTCACTTTGCTCATCATTACATACATATGCCGCTGATATTAATCTTGATTAATATGTAGCTCCGTTAATCGTGTATCACGCAATGTCAGTCACAATGTCAATGTCAATAGCGCAATAGCGTCGCTTTCCAACGTGTTCCCATATCACGTAATATATAAGCTTGAGAACTTTCACGCCAGAATTCATTCACAAGTGTATGGATTCATGCAGTCGCTTACGTACCCATTTCTATTTTTGTTGGAAAGCGATAGCTAAATAAATTGCTGATAAACAAAGTTCGTTTATTCGAAAATTGGTTAAAAATTATCCACACCCGCGATCAATAATTCTGCGTAATCGTCCAAAGAACAAAGTGAAACTGGCACCCACAAAAAATAGCTCATTTCAGCTCAAGAAGAATTTATTAACCTATTAGCCGAGCTTTGTGAATAATTGCTAATTGTATCCCGTGCGTCTAACAAGTAGTAAGTTGGAGTTATTTTCTTACATGCTCTATAAAACATCATGGGTGCAATTTTAGGTCACCGCTTATTTGCTCATTACATTTGTTTGATTGTGGCAATGCAGGCTTTATATTACCCTAGGGCATCGCTTAGCCCAACTTCGCTAATTGTCCAGCCATTTATAAACATAGCCACTCTTGTTCCACGAACACTTTTAAAGTGTACAGTGGTTTTAATTTTTCAACAAGAGACCAATCAACACATTATTAGTGTATTGCTTTCGGAGCAATTTTCAAACTCAAGTAAAACAGTATTCTTTATGAATGCGAGTGACGATCCAGCCAATTATTCCAATTCCCATAATTCCACAGAGATAGTCCCCGCAGAGAAAAGTAATTGTAAATTAGTTTTCGCCGACGCGTCTTATCGATACTCTGTAAATATTTCTAGTTCGTATTCCGGGGAAATTTTATTCAAAAATTTCAAGAACCTGGACAATTTTCTCAGCTTACCCAACGATCACTTTCTAATTTTTGCATTCAATAACGACAATGTCATTAACTCCATATTTTCAACTGGCTCCATCGCACTAAATGTTAAGAACAAAGTAGGAGTGAAAATTTCAGTAGGAAACAATACTAAATCAATTAGAGTTAATCTTGTGACAACATGTGTATATTGCTCAAATACTCAAAGGCTTGTGGCACTGGACAAACCTCGTGACAAAGACAATTACAATGGCTTGTTTCCAGACACGGTCAAACGTTTCTATGGAAGTGATCTTAAAATTAGCACAATGGCTTCCAGCCCAGTTTATATTGAGCTTCGCCCTGATGGGAAAGGAAACTGGGTGGCAATTCGTGGAATATCTAAATTCTGCATAGAGCATCTTGCAAGTCGTCTCAATTTTACGACAAAGTATCATCCCGCTTCTCGAGGTGGCGGACCCGGCATTCTTTTACCAAATGGCACATGGACTGGAGTCATTGGGGACATCTACGAAGGGAGATCAGATTTAAGCTCAACACTCATGCACTCATTTTTACGCCACAAATTTGTCAGTTTCACTGTGCCCGTAATATACAGCAATCTCGTGTTCGTGACTGGGGAACCCCAGAGAGAGTATTCGTGGAGGTCAATTTACCGCCCTTTGCAACCAATGGTTTGGTGTCTTGTTCTTGCTGGTTGTATTTTAACCGCTGCCATGATGGAGCTGCTCTATCACGTAAACACGACAAGTGATCATACTATTGAATCTCCACATCAGCGTATAATTTTTGAGGTGTTCGCCTCTTTTCTTGGACAGTCTTCCATAGAAATTGACTCGAGAAGTTCCACACGAACAACAACAGCATTTTGGTTAGTGTTTGCAATTTTGATTTGTACTGCTTATTGCTCGAAACTTATGGAGCTTCTCGTGTGTCCCATTTTGGAGGTCATCCCAGAAACTTGGAATGAGTTGGCCGAGACAAGGCCGGATGACTTTGAAATAACTCTTCATTACGACAAAGGGGCAATTTTCCAGGTTTTGAACTCCTCGACAAATCCAACGTTTCGGACAATTCGCAAACGAATGACGCTGGACGAGAATGCGGTAAATTGTCTGCAAAATTCACGAGGTTGCTCCAGACATGCCTGCATAAGCATCGACCTTATCATGGACTACATGATGAAACGACGTTTGGGCGATGCAGGTTTTATTACTGCTCCTGATAAACTCAACTTTTATTCCATTGCACTGGTTGCTCGAAAAGGGGCGCTGTTTATTGACAAGTTCAACTTGCTTCTAAGCACGGGAGTCGCGATGGGACTTGTCGAAAAATGGTACAGCATTGACTACGAGAACTTAAGAAGGGAAAGGAGGGAATTGGAAATGTCTCAAGGAAACTCTCAAATATTATATAATCCGGATAATTATGGACCCAGACCATTAATGCTGCAGAATTATATTGGACCCATGTACGTTTTACTTGTTGGTACTGCAGCCGCATCAATGGCATTCATTAAGGAGTTCGCATCTCGCTTTCGCCGATCGCGATCACTTCAGTAGTTATCACGGTTGGTTATGTGTCTGTGTTACATGTGTTATAAGTTGTAATCATGAGCGCTAGAGTAGGCATTTTAAATATATGCAGTTTGCTTATTGTGAATCATGTTAGTTATACTTCATTTCATTTTAATAGTAACAAGCTGGCCGTCTGATTTACCACAAAATCGTCCACAATAAGAGGATACATTCCCTCGACAAAGTTGATGTCCCCTTCATACACCTTAACAATTTTACATGATCTTAAATATCAATTTAAATCAATGTGTTCCGCCTAATATTTATTAAGTTGTTTTATTGTTTGACATTATAGTAGCTTGGGCTAATAACGACGATGAAGACCTGGCAATAAATTTAACTTCGGATATTATGACACACAATCATAAAAGTAAACCGATCTTATTCAAACATCGACAGGTACACATTAAAAATCACTTTTACATATTTTCCAACCTCCAAAACTGGACGACCAATAGCAATTCATAACACTTCGCTGATTTGGTTTCCACTATTCTCATTCATGGAAATGCAATATTATGATCTGACTTTGTCTTCACAACCAAAAGAAATGTACGCTGTAGCACGAATCGCAGTACGCTAGGTCCAGTTAAACGTGTCATATTATGAAACGGCCCTATTCTCAAAGCCACTGGACGGCACGATCGAAAATATCTCCTCGCCCAAGGACAATGTGCCCAGAGTTTCTCAAATTTGCGAAGGCAAGTGTTCGATAGTAGTATAGGCCTACTTCCCAAGTCGAAAACTACGCCCAATACTATTGTCACGCCTGCTATTGTAATTACTATGCCCACCCTTACAAATTCAAGTACTTCGTTATGAAGTGTAATAATAATGTAGAGTAAAATTATTAAAATGGCACTTCCGACAAACTGAGCGGTTGGCCAGCTGTGGTATTGTAAGCACAAGTTACTATTTGTGGAAAAAAGCTGGATCGTCCTATAGTTGAAACCAGCCATTTGTTTATAGTGAAACTCGGTCCTTGCGTGAGCGTGTTCCAACAAACGTCTATAAAATATAAAATGAGACACATAATCATGGAATGAGATTTGTAATTAATTTGTAAACTAATTACCTGTAATAATTTAATTGGCTGATTATTTCAGCAACGGCCAAGAAAGATATGCTGAACATTAAAGGACTCAGTTCACCAATCGGCACAAATCCTGCCAAATCCCACAGTCCCAGCAATATACGCCTGCCAACCCCAATTTGTTTACACGACTTATTACTCTGAATGAGATAATATATTGAGTGATGAAGGCAAGGAACTGCGATGGGCAAAGTGGGAAATGCGACGTAGAACATTACTACACCTGCACCAGTTGCCGTTGAAAGCATCAACAAGATTAATTTTTCCCTTTCGGGTGTATTCGCAAATATTTGGTTGGCCAGACGAGCCATTTCTTCAAAATTATAGTTAAAAGCGACAAAGTATACCACTTGAGTTATTTTCATCAGAACGATTAGAATATGGAACAAAACTGGGACCACCAGATTTTCCCTGATACTAGCTAGTGCCTCGTATACACTTGAAATTAATGACAATGCCACTAAACATTTCCAGAAATATAACCACCTTCGATTACTCGAGGAGCTGGCGATTATCGTGGCTTTATTCAGTCTCGAATTGTATTCCAGTGGCGATAGGCCAATTAATCTTGGACGCTCGAACTGAAATTTTAGCAACATTTTAAAATCCATTTTAAATTTTGAATCGCTAATAACTTGAAACGGTGTTCCAAAATTAAAATGAGACATGAATAAATGAAACAAATAATGTACAACCTATCTTGCCAACAACGACGAGAGGAATGCTGAGATTGCGCAACTGATTGACGGATTACAAGCTAGATCGTCCACTGGTTTTCAGTTAATGCAAATGTGTTTCGCTTGTTTGTCAAAATCTTCCAAGCGTCTGGTTTTAGAGTTACTCAACGACATAATGTGATATAATTTTGAAATGGGCGAGGAAAAGCTGTCTTTGACTGAAAAGCTTGTCATTAGGCTCTTGGGCTTCCCGCAGTATATTACACAGGATGTCGCTTGTGTAATAACAATATTGCAAAACCGGACGTAATTATGTACTTAAACTACATAACATAATTCGGGATATTATTGTCATGCGAGAATCAATACTGTGTTGTTTAAAGGAACTACTGTTTACAATAATCGTTCCGTTCGCAGAAGGGTGTATACGTCCAAGCATCAGTGAAAAACTATAGAGCTTATGAGCGAGCGTATGTTTTCAGTTTCAGCGCATAAATGGATTTTCATCATTATAATCTTAACTAAGTAAAAGATTGCATAGTAGCGTGAATTAGAATTACAAAATACGTAGGCTACAATTTAATTAGAAATTAGTTTTAGTTTAATTTGCATGTAATATTATCCTAAATACAGACAATTACAAACTGGAATGTAAAACTTTATTTTTTTAAACTCAAATATTACCACTCAACAAAACAACATTTACTGCATAGTCCAGAACGGAGGCCATGTATGCCAACTTAAGTTGTGGATTTATAACCGACAAATCACCAACCTTAAATTCCATCGGCTTTAGTCCCGAGACAATCTTCTGCATCATCAGCTTATTCTCGTTGCTACCTGACTTGACAAACATTTCCGCTTGAAGCTGCCATCGACGCAAAACGGCTTCGGTAGATTGCAAAAGGTAGATGCAGGTTTTGAAGGTCACCCAAACAAAACAGAGAAATAGCAAAATGAGAAGCGCTGCCGAGCTGTAAATGGCTCTATTTTTCTTCTTCCAACTGTAGAGAAACGCCGTAGGACACACCGCCAATGTAAGGAAAGCAATTGTTAGACAACCGCTAACAGTAGTTTCAATCAACTCTCGTATAATGCGAAAACAAACACGCAACCGGTTGTAAAATCTAATTGACCAGAATCCTAAATGAAATGTATGCATCATTGAAATTATACTCAATAGTGAAAATGCAGTATTTATACTGAGCATTATAAAAACGCGGAAATTCATGGCAGCAACTTGAGCATAAATTAGCATAAAAAGTAATCTAAAGAGTTTGGGAGCTGTAGAGCCGTGCAAATGTGTTTCATGTTCAGATATGTTGTCTATAATAACAAGCACTGGGTAAACTGGGTCGTTGTTTGCTAGGGCAAACATGGCACCAAACAGCACTGCCAGTATAGGGTATATAATTGCGACATATATCAGGCCCAGTCCAACAATATCATCTGCAGAAATGGTAAGGATAAATAGTTAATTTGCATTTACTATATATACACATATTATTGTAAACTTTACCTGCGGTAATTTGGCCCAGACGTTTTCGAAACTTTGTTGATGACTCGGATAATATTCGCCTCTTAAATCGTTCTTGGCTCTGCAGTTGCAACTTTGCTTTCAGTAGCCAATTTGTGGCGACAACAAAACTTTCTCCGAAATCGATCATGACCCAATCCAACAGCAAGCACATCAGTAAATTTTGTATAGGTAGTGCGCATAGTACCACTTTACGATTTGGAAGAAGTTTTTCATGTAAACAGATATATAGTGAAGCTAATGAGATGCACAAAACAGCAATGTTTAGTCTAGAAAATCGCGTGTACCAATAGCTTGGAGAGTTTATTTTCTTCGGATTATGGTATATCCAGACATTATTGCGATATTCCCAGGAGACAAAGTAGAATGGTACTGTGTGCTGACTAATTAGCTGGCTGATTCTGTTTGCCACCAGAATCAAATTAGTTGGCATGGTGGTGTTTTATGTAATGCTATGTCCTGCTTCAAGTATGCAAAAAAGTTTTATGGATTTCTGGAAACAAAAATCTGTTCCCGATTTCAGCCAGGATATGTACTTACTGATATAAGACACGCGACGTCGTCGTCCTTTTTGGGCAAATTTTATCCTCCAAATTATACTGACTGATCTTGAAGCTAGTACAGCAATTTTTGAATGCATGCAAATTTGTTTTCTTCTTTTATGTAACCTGTAATTTATTATTTGGCTCCATTACTAACAATTTGTAACTATACCAAATCGAGGACAGCTTATGAACTTCAGCAAAAGATCAATCACGTATCAATAACTATGGCAATTTTGTTACGTCGTATTTTGAATCCGGAAAAAGTTGGCATGTTTGATTAAAAAGAAAATGGTTTTCTATTTGGATAATGTGCAGGGATAATGGACTCTACGTTTTCGATGCATTGGTAATAAAATTGAAAAAGTACCGATTTAGACGTTACCAAACCTAAATAGATGCTCAAGTAAAGCATGAAGGAGTATATTACTCGTAATTCAGATTTTTGCAGTTTAATATAAATGATGACATGGCAAAAAAGATTATTAGTTTGACTGTTTATCGTATAAATTGTTTGTACGTGGTATTTTAAGGTCATTGCTTTCAATGCAATTTGTAATGTTATGTAAACAAATTACCCTGCATCGTGTATTTTGAACATTGACCCAAAATACAGTTCGATTCGAACTATACAGCTGCATACGGTAACGACGTATGTTAACTCTTAAAAAATAGCAATGCATTTGTTATTGAATGTGGATAGTTTGACAATGCCTGAATGTTTTTCATGTGGGTTTACACGTAAGCATCAATATAACTTATAGTTAGGCCCATCTCCTAAATATATATAAAATCGTCATGTGCAAATGTCAAGAACAATTAATATCTTCAGACGTGAGCCTACAGATTATATTTATAATGTAGCTAAGAACGTTTATTCTCATAAGCCATAACACGATACGTTGTAGCGATACAGAATCATAATCATTTGTACTATCGTGTCCATAATATGGTGTTATTAGAATGCCGCATTTTTCATACTTTTAGAAATATGTCACCTGTTGATACGGACACCCAGAGGTGAAAAACTGTTGGCTTCATTGGAAGTAAAGTGAAAACAACAGCTTATTGCAAATGATATTATAAATTGTTCCATGTGTTAAATAAGAAACTGTTGTGGGTTCAGATAGAACGTTGCGGAAAATGTCATGTCTTCTTACTTTTCCAACCTGTCACATCGTCTATCAGAACAAATAGATTATGGGCTTCCTTTAGCATTTCACCTTTAAATGCCTTAATCACAAGTCTTTGTGGCGTGGAGGATATTTCACAAATGTCTGCATAAGCTCCACGTGAAACTAATCACCTTATCTTACAAAAGGAGAAAGCGTTGTCCAACTATTAGCCCAATACTGACCATATTGGTAAGCATGTATAATTGTGTGGGTTTACTCAAATTGAGTACCACCCTAAATATATGAAGCTTTCACGTGTATTCCAGAGAGGGAATATCCTGAGTATGAATTCGCAATACTAGCGATGTGTTCGTAATCACTATTTGTCACGCAAGTAGAAAATATCGGTAAACTCACAGGTATTTGAATACAATTACCTAATAACAATTTTGACAGGTGTATTATCGCTGATTGGCTTCTAATATCTACACGTATTATCAAAACCCCTGGTTTTATACATGCATACTTCCTCAAAAGTGGACGGAACTTTGTTTTATCCTCCTACCATGGAGTTATAAAACTACCTTAGAGACGCCCGTCCTGGCGCCATGTTGGCAATTAGCGGATATTCTATGGCGCATTTAGTTTACTTCGCCCCTGCAGCGCATCCTGCGAGCATGAGAAATATTCTCCAACCATCAACATTACTGGAAAACAGTGACATGCTGTACGCCATTGACATTTTATAAGTTTTGAAAAAACACCATGGGGTTAACTACTTTGTTTCTGTCTGTGGTTTTACTATCTATATGCATCCATACAGGGAGTTCAAACAGATTGGAAATTTTCCTGGATTTGAAATGCAATATTCATTTCGTTACCGAGTCAGAGTTTAAACATGACTCGACGTCGATAGAAATATTTGTGGATAGCCGTGGCCGTCCCGATCTCAATTTGTTACCAATGGCATATTACGATGTTGAGCGTTTAGATTTTGGGTTCGATGTCGAGGCATTAGGAGACGAGGAATTTTCCGTCTCTCAAAACTCAGGATTCTTAAGATTTGCACGTCGATATGGAGATGGGCAATGTATTTTGTTTGTATTAGAGACCAAAAGACAAAATACCACAACACTTGCCATTCAGCGTTCTGGGTATCAGTATTCAAAGTATGCTTACTTTTTCATATTTGCCTCTGAAAACGAGTACGAGAAATTTGAGACAATGTATGACATAGCAAACAACATTTTCATACTTTACGCAACAATTGATACTTTGCCACCGTCATGTAATAGCGGATACACAAAAACAAACATATTACTCAAGGTTTTTACACGTGAATATAAGATATGTCATCGCTCAGCAGAGCAATTCTCTGCAGTGGTGCACCTACAGGCGCTTGGACAAAGTAAGGTTGCAACCGCCTTTAGGACAGGGAATTGCGCGTCAACTAAACGGGAATTGTTTTACACAGGCTTATCCATATGTGAATCAGGATTTATCTCCGGATTAGTAATGGCTGGAAGCTTATCAAATATTTCCATCTCAACATCCACCGACCCCACCAATGTCGACAACAACAGTCATCAAATTACTATCTACTGGTTTCCGCTTCTGAACTCTGGTTATCCCAACTATCAACTATTGTACTATTCTCACATAAAGATTGCCGCACAAGCAAAATTTAACGTAATGTATTGCGGGAGAATGTCCGTTGAGCATAGTCAGAGCTGGGTACAATATACTGAGGTGCTCGAGTTGAGAATTTGGCTAGCCTTGATGAGTGTCCTTATTTCAATCAGCGTCATATACAAAAGTGTATTCCGAGCACTAGATTTTGGATGGCTGCTTGTGGGCAAGCAATTAACCAAAGTGCACTCCCGATCGCTCTCATCTGCTATTATGATACCACTTGGTGTATTATTCGCCATTTACTCTGCCGCATTTTCTACGAACAGCGTCTCCGTTAATACACCAACGTCGCTAAAGGATCTAGCTGCAAATAATTACAAGTTTCAATTTCCAAAGTTTGTCACAGGCGCAATTATGGTAGCTGCGACGGAAGTACTTCAAAATAGCATCAAAGCTGCATTTGGAGTGAAACGGTTTTCTAGTATACTTTTAACCGAAGACAAAGTTCTAGATATTAAGAACGGATCACTCTCAGCTATCCTGGATCAGTTAGAACATAAAGAAAATCTGGGCATTGCAGACCTTCGGAGAGGCGTACTCAGTTCCCACCCGTTTCTATCAAATATACTTGGATTTGCTGACAAGGTGGTCATAAACAACAAGTATGTTTGCGGCTCAATTCCATTGCCGGAATCAGTGTATTCAAACATACAGTTTGGTTATATTATGTGGGGAAGGTTTTCAAACAAGCTGAATAGCTTCGTTTCTAGATTTGATGAAGCGGGAATCATCGATCGAATACAGCAACTCATTGTGCTGGCTAAGTTAAATAGAGATGATACGAATTGGGCGCCTTTGAGGACAACAATCCGAGTGCCGAAACCTCTGTCATTACAGTCACCGTTAGGAACGGCTTGCCGAGCAAACATAGTATCATCTACGCTTTTGCTAACCATTTCACTTCTTTACAAGTTTAAGATGAAATGTTTTACAGTTATCATCATGGTAATGAATGTAGCGTCAATGTTTTCTCATTTCGTCGTGAACTATATAGTTACAATTCTAAACCTATGCTTCAGGAATCGATACAAATTTTGCAGCTTTAGAGCAGTAATTACTAATCAAAAATAATCATACAACAATATTCTACAAATATAACTTAAGAAGCTATAAATGTCACATTTTTAATAAAAATAGAAATAAAGGACTAAGTATGCTTATGCAAAATTTCATTAGCTTTTTAATTATTTTTTGGGATAAGTTCGAAATTACATGTTTCTGTACGGCCACAGATAAGTAACGTCGAATGGAGAAATCAAGATTTGGAAGCGCAATGATAGGATAATGCATACGAGTAAGCGTAATGCATAATGCAAAGATTATATTGTTTATTGGTGATTACGATTAGAACAATTTTACTTCCCCGTCTAGCCCTTGTCCATCCGGTGGTTTTTAGTATCAAGTGTTTCCTGTGACAACAATGCAACAATTCCATTGGAACTGCTGTAAAAGGAGTTTTGGAAGAAAATGTGATTGGAGACGCCACTTGCTCTAACAGCGTCATCGAAACTTGCCGAGAGACACAATGTGGAGCGAGTATCCGAACGAACAATGTTTCATCGTTTTCTCGAGCGGGGAGTTGATATTGATATTGATATTGCTTTTATTTACGTGTATTCATGTTTCAACAAATGCTGATTTCCAACAACAACACGTGAAGTCTCGATAGTATTACAAAGATGTTTGATAACATTGTTTTAAAACTACAATAAGATTTAAAATCACTAATTAATTCAGACATCATAGTTAGAGAGACATAACAGCAATTTAAAACATAATTGGATTCCTATGGACATACCAGAGTCGTTACCTATTTAACAATCATATCAATTAATTAATATTTCAAATATATTGTACTTCGAAGTCTTAGTAAATATTCTAAAATAGTATCTACAATATTAAAATTCGGCAGTTCCTCTACAATGAGAACTGACCTGTCAGCTAATAGTGCGTTCCATTCTTTTATTGCATTGTATTTTATTGATTTTTCATAATTTGTCGAGTTATGATTTAAAACTTCAATAGTGGGTCTACCTACAGATGCACATGCAGAAGGATTAAACCAATGTTTAAACATTACATTTTTTCTGAATTTGTATACAAACTTTATCAGCATCAATTTTCGTCTTTCAATTATCGTTAAAATGTTTAATTTCTTGTACAGATCGGATACGTTTATTGTTGACTTTTTACCTTGTTTTACATTCCATTTGAAGTAATAAGTTGTTAAAAAATTACCTATTTTGTTTTCGAGTCGCTGGATCTCAGTGTCTGATTGTACACACCAAATAGTTAGACCGTAATCCACTATTGATGTGACAAATGATGACATAAATATTTTTAATACATGTTCAGGTAAATATCTGCGCAGACTCGCTATTCTACGCAAAGCTGCATTCATTCGATTTCCTACAAGGTTACTATGCGCAGTGAAATTTAAACTACTATCGATAATAACGCCAAGGTATTTAAAGTTTGATACGTATTCTATCTCATCACCATATATCTTCAATTTTTGTGGGTTTTCAGTACACAATTTACGTGAGTTAAAATCCATATTTTTGTAAAACATCATACTTTTTGTCTTTTCAGTATTGATTTTTAGTTTATTTACCACACACCATTTTTCCAGTTTCACTATACAATTCTGCATTTTTTGTATACCTTCTTCTAAATTAGTGCAGTCGACATAAATGACAGCATCGTCAGCATATAATAGATAATCTAAATCAATTGCTTCTCCAATGTCATTAATGAACATTGAAAAATTAATTGGTCCGAGACAAGATCCAGGCCCTATGCCGCCATCTATTGCGAAATCTGAAGATTCATGAGTACCATTTACTAATCTGAATTTCCTGTTTGTAAAGTAACTAAAGAAAAGCTTAACAAGGTACGGCGGTAATACAAACTTTTGCATAAATTTAATTAATAATAGCTTCCTGTTCACAGAGTCAAAGGCTTTCCGGAAGTCTATAAATAATGCTAAACATTTTCCACTTTTCTTGTCAATAGCATCATGAACATGTTGCGTAAATAAGGAGATTGCTGTCTCACATGACCTTCCAGCCCGAAAGCCGTGTTGATTTGGAGATAATTTATCCTTACAATACAACATCAGACGATTATATAGAAATCTTTCAAATATTTTTGTGAAACAGCTTACATTGAATATTGCTCTATATGACGACGCCTGAGTCATCCTGCCCTTCCCTTTATACAAAGGAAAGCATGTTGCTTGTTTTAATCCCTGCGGAATTATGCCTGTTTCAACTATAGACATAAATAGTATAGTTAGCGGGATAACTAGGCTCTCAGCAAATGTTTTGTAAATACGTTTTGGAACAGAAACCACATCCGATTTGCACTTTTTTACTGATCTTATTGCGGAAATAATGTCAGTCGGCAAAACGTCCATAACTATACCCTCATTATTTTCATACTCAATTTCATACTTTTCTATTTCCTCCAAAAGTGAAGAGAGATCACACACTGCATCTTCAACCAAATATTCTTTAGCTAATAATCTCGCAATACCTTCCTGATTTTCTACTACTGAGCCATCATAATCAACTAGTTTATAAATTGGAGGTTGTCTTTTGCTACGAAAATTAGTCATTTCATTAAAAAGATCCCAAATTTTAGTAGAATCTTTCAATTTGTCAAACTTATCCTTGAAATAGTTTATCTTGAGAGAACGGGATAATCCGTTTAACTCGTTCCGTATTTTTCTGTAGATTGGCATTTTCTCAGTATTCCCTTGTCTAATTTCTCGTAGGATAGCATTACGTTCTTTTATTTTTTTTCTGATTTCCGCTGTAAACCATTGCGGTGTCTTACTTTTAACAATTGAGTTTTTAATTGGAGCGTGTGTATTCAAATATGCTATAACCTGCTTCTCAAATATAATATAATTCACCTCATGGTTAATTGGAGTTCTCAAGAATTCCCAGTTCTGATTATCTAGACTTTTTTGAACTCATTCTCATCAAAGAGTTTAAAATTTCTAATTTTGACAACTTGCTGAGTTCTACTTTCCTGAGGCTTCCATTTCTTGTACGCGACAAACGTTAAAATGTGGTCTGAGCCACCGAGCTCCAGACCACCATACACCAAATTCTCACTTGAGGTTACGTATATGTGATCCAATAAGCTGGCTGTTACCCTCATACCTTCAGATTGTTTTGTGTAGGCGATTCTTGTTGGAAAATCTATTAACTGTTTTAAGTCAAATTCTTTCATCGTGGTACGCATATTTGATGACCAGTTTGTACTTTCTAACAAGTTAATATTAAAGTCTCCTAAAATGTATACCATTTTGTTGGTATTCTTCAGGAACTGACATATAGATTTAAAAAAAAATAAGCTTAAGCAATAAGAGTTGGGCAATAAGCTTGACACTACCATGAACCAGTTTCTCAGGGAGAGGCAGGATGAGTGATATATTCTGCGACATAAGTAGTCGCTCGAGCTAAACTAGTAGCGTAATAAAAGCATGCTAAGCTTTCCTGTAAAACAATAACAAATTACACACAAGTCGTTATTCATTGCTCCAATGTGGTAAGACTAAAAGACATCATCATCGACTTGCATTTTTAATTGTTGTCATCCAGGAAACAAGTACAAAGTACATGCATGAAAACGTTCTGCTTGTGTACCACCTATACAAAATGAGCAATGACTATTTTTGGAAACACTGTCACATCATGTACAAATTTAATGTGCATACATACTATTCTTACTCATCAAGTAACATCACATCATATAACATTTCATCAACTTTTACTTTCGCTGCTTGCAAGCCTAAATACAGGAAGGAGTGCGGTCACATGAAATATGCGATGTGAAAAGGAAATGTAGGTGTAGCTTGTCCGTCTCGCCTGTGGTTAGTTTGACGTTGCGTTTCACGTCCAAATACGTTTAATGCATGTGTGAACATAACAATGACTCATAATTTTGTTTCCGAAATAGAGCACGCACTATTCCTTCATTTGTGCGTTTTGACATATATTTCTCCGCTACGCTATATGTTCCAAAAAAAATCCAGGCTACTCAATAATTCTCCTAAAATGGTACAAACTAATGTGGCGTTTTAAATCTTCATTGATCGAGAAACCAACATTTTTTTCGCATTACAAGCTTACCTGTGACTATATTATTACGTATATCCACTCATATAGCAGCACAGCCAACATATCAGTACATACAACAAGCAGCAAAGCTATACAGCAGCAAGCGAAGCGAAACTTAGGAGAGCAGAGCAAAAAAACTGAGTCAAGCTGTTGACCTTGGCTCGGGAATGACGTAGTTGGAAAACGTTTTTTTGCGAATTTTTCTACTATCTGTCGTCTGTGTACTCAACCCATTACATTTAACTCGTTAGTCCTCATCACTATCAATGATAGTCGATAGTCTCTACCACCCAACTTCTCTGCTTTACTTTCATTCGCTCACGAGCAGCAGTTCAGCTTATATGACAACTATATTAACGTGCCAAGCACTCATCTCTTTGTAAAAATCAGCACATATTTTTTTAATTACAATTTCTCTGTGAATCCCAATCAATTAACTGCGCAATTTATAAGTGGGTCATTAGAACGAAGTGGAGGAATAAAAATGCCTAATAAAGGTAGCCTAATTTAATTCAATAAAGTCAATTAAATTCAGGGATTAATTCCTGTATAGCTTTTCGTACTTTTTATTTTCCAATTTCTGCGGAGTTTTTATTGGTGCGATTTTGTGCAATTTATTTTATTTTCTAGATGGGAAAGGACGAGGTCGTGGCAAAGGCAGAGGAGGTGATAAGCTCCCTCGAAATAGGGATCCGGATTCGGGTGGTGGTGGAGACGGGGCTCATCAACCTCCAAGAGGAGGTTGGCGTGAAAGACAAGTTAGTGAGCAACAAGCTTCCCCTCAACATTCTGCGGGATCTTCCCAGCAGCAGCGTGGAGCTTATCAAGGAGGAACAGGACCTCAAAGTGAGCGTGAAAGACAAGTTAGTGAGCAACAAGTATCCAGGAATCCAAGACCTGGACCAAGTAGCGCTGGTTATCCACCAACAAGTGGGACAAGTGGAACGTATGCAAAAGGAGGTCATTCCCAACAGCGTGGAAAAAGCGGCGAAAGTGCTCCAAAAGCTCCGGATCCTTCAGTTGAGTTGAAGAAAATTGCAAATCCGTACGTGTCTGTCCAACACTTTCAAAAATATGTCCAGCTGACCGCGTGGAAGCCATTTGTGACGCAGCGGAAGGATGTGGTGCTTCACCAACGCCCAGCGGATCCTGCAACCTGGTCTGCCAGGGAAATTGTCGCCTCTGTGAACCACTTCCCAATCCAAGGAATCCCAACTCGCTTGTTCCAATACGATGTAAAGTGTGTACTCCTCAGGGCACCACGTGAAGATGGTGGTGGTCAAGAAGGGGGCAATCAACAAGGTCAACCAATCCAGGAGAGGAGGGTTCCAAAGGATCTAACTGAAGCCATTTTAAAATGGCTAATTCCCAATCTGAGGAATGAGTACTGCCATGAAGCCATTGCAACCAACTTTTGCTCCAATTTGTACACCACCGTAAGACTTGAGGACCTTCGTATTCCCCTCCAGCACCAGTTCACAGTGGCGGAACTCAAAGCAGCCGAAGTCATTCCAAGGGACATTGCCGATGAACGCGACGAGAGCCAGTACGTGGTAACCTTTCAGTTTGCAAATGAAGGAGGAACGGGTGGCGTGATCGATACCACTCCACTGGCTGAGTACATGAGGGACCACCGTGGAACACTGAAGGGCTTCAGATTTACACCAGAGCTGAAGCAAACTTTGGAGGCGGCCCAGAACGCGTTCCTTCGAAGCGTTCCAAGGTTTCCGTTTTATGCTGTGGGACGGGCAACGATAGTGCCATATGATGCGGATGGGTGTGAACTTGGGGAGGGGCTCATGGCTTGGAAGGGGATTTCAATGAATATTGGAATGGGATGGAAGCCATTCTTGAACCTGGAAATTGCCAATACGGCGATGGTGATGGGCGCCAATGTCTTGGAGGCGCTGAAGGAAGTTTTGAATTTGAGGAGGAATGAGGAGTCGAAGCTGTGGGATATGGGTAAACTTGGCAGCCATCTGGATAAAATGAAGGGCTTCTTAAGAAGTTGGTCCTCATTTTGAAAAATAATATTTAATTTAAATATGTTTAACTTTAATTGAAGAAATAAGGCTAATTATGATTTTTTTTTCTGTCCAGCTACCAAAGTGGAGTACAGAGTTGATGGCCGCAGATTTACCAAGCCTGTGCGAGATGTTTTCGCTTTTGGCGCAAGTCACCCCAACACAAAATTCGACCATAAGGGGCGTCAAGTGACGGTTTTTGAGTACTTCAAAGCAAAGTATGGCGTCAAATTGCGATATCCCAATGGTCCACTACTGGTCTCCAACAATGACGCCAAAATCCCTGCGGAACTGTGCACTATTAAGGAGGGTCAGAGTGTCAACCGGAAGCTGACTGGTGCACAGACAGACAAAATGCTAAAGTTTGCCAGAAGGGACGCCGAGGATCATTACCAGGATATCCTTTCCAAATTCCGGGAATTGAAGCTGAATGACTCCGCCATCCTTAAAGGTCTCGGTATCCGGGTTCCTGATGAAGGCATGCTCAAGATTAGCAATGCTCGCGTTTTGGTGCCACCGGCGATAAGATACGGAGAGGTGAAGGATGGAAAGGCTGCTCACTTGAGTCCGACCGAGGGCACTTGGGACATTTGGCGACACAAGGAGGACTTCAATTTCTACAGGAATCCTGCTCCGGTGGATAAGTGGGGCGTTTTGGTGGTGGGATGCTCCAGCGAATTTGAAACTGACGAAAACTATGGTTATCTCCAAAAATTTGTCAGCTTGTTGAGACAACATGGCGGGAGGAAAGGGCTGCAGATTGTTGCAGATCCTATAGTGGAGGAGTTTGATTACGACTGCGAAGACTTTGATGGTGCCGCCATTGCAAATGGAGAAATTTTGAAGGACCTCTTCGAGAACAAGTTCAAAAATGCAGAATGTCGGTTCGTGCTGGTGGTCATCCCAGCGAAGGGATGTTCTCTCTATGGCCACGTGAAACACGCCTCCGAGGTGGATGTGGGAATCCTGACGCAGTGTTTCCAGTTGAAAAGTGTGATTGGAAACAGGTTCAAACCTGGACCGTCACCATCCCTTGTCCAGCTTGTTATCCCGAAGCTCCACGCAAAGCTGGGTGGGATAAACCACGTGACTGTTCCGCCAATAAACGCTGCCCTTGCTTCAAAATTTTGCACGCTGCTGATGGACTGCCCCGTTCTGGTGATTGGGGCTGATGTCACCCATCCACCTCCGGGATCCAAAAAGATGTTTCTGGAGGAAGGGGAGAAGGAGCCGTACACTCCCAGCTATGCGGCCGTCACCGGAAGTCTTGACCGAACCTGCATGCCATTCATGACGGAGCTGAGAGCTCAAAGGAAGGCTGGTGCGGGTGCGGCAGAGGTCATTCAGGATTTGGAGGCGATTGTCAAGAAGATGCTTTGGGCCTTTTGGGTAACGTCTGGAAAGCAGTTGTTGCCATTCAAGATTATCTACTTTCGGGATGGCGTGGGCGAGGGACAGTTTCCGGAGATGCTGTTTAGCGAGATGTCGGCAATTCGGAAAGCGTGCGAGACTGGCGTGGATCCAAATGTGGTCGCCAGGATTTTTGGAGAGGGGAAGAAATACGAGCCTCCGATAACTTTCATCACTGTTCAAAAGGTAAAAAAAATGAACTGCCGCTGAATTGTAATTTGGACAGAGTTCTAAGTAAATTGGCGTGAATATTTACAGCGTCACAAGACCCGAATCTTCTGGCATTATGATCCCAAGGATCCTAGCAAAGTGGCCAATGCCCCGGCTGGAACTGTCGTCGATCAAGAGATTGTCCATCCGACGGAAGTGGATTTTTATCTGCTCTCTCATTACGGTGCTCTGGTTAGTTTACTTAACATATTTTACATTTCCTACATTACAAGTTCATATTTTTAATTAACTATAATATATTAATCAATTTATGGTGACATGCAGGGCACCAGCCGACCATCTCGGTACCATGTGCTGTGGGACGATAGCGACTTTTCCCTGGACCAGCTTCAGTCGCTGGCCTACACACTCTGCTACATGTACGCGAGGTGCACCAAGAGCGTCAAAATGCCGGCGCCAACTTACTACGCCCACTTGGCTGCGGACCGAGCCAAGAAGCTTTGCGAAGGCTTTGAGTAAGTTAATAGACGTAATTTAATTATTATCTCAATTAAATTCATCGGAACTCCTTAAGACTTTCTTTGCAATTTTTAGAACCAAGTCGGGTGAGCCGAGCATTGCAAAATTAAATCAAATCCTGGCAAGGGGACCAGGCATGTTTTGGCTTCGTCATCCCATGCACTTCATATAAATATCCCATTTGGCTTTACCAACTTCAATTAAAATATATACAATCAGTTCAACAATAGTGCTCTCAAAAGTGTAAAATAGTGCTCTAATTTCAAAAATTAAATCTGTAAAACTTTAATAAATATGTATTTTCATTCTTAGTAAAAGGACCACATGTAATTTTTAATTCGGACTTTGTGCTAAATTTAAAAAAATGTTTTCTTTCAATCAATAAAAATTATCACTAATCAAAAGAAGTTGACGTTAACCCTAATGCTGTCGTAATTTAAACGTGACATTGAATGGCGTCTTGGGTTCCAGTTTGATGCCAAACAAAATTTTCATATCCTCAGGATTGTCGTTGGTGCTCAGTTCAAAACTTGTTAGAATCCTCGCCACGATAATCTTAAGTTCCAAGATGGCAAGCTTCCAACCAATACAGTTTCGCGGCCCCATGGAAAATGGGATGAATGCGTGCGTGTGTCGTTCCTTGACAATTTCTGGCAGAAATCTGTCAGGGTCAAATGTGTGAGGATTGGGAAAAATTTCCGGATTTCTGTGTAATGCCCAAGAAAGAATGAGAACATTTTGTCCAGGATCGATGACGTAGCTATCATCCAGTTCCAAGGGCGTCTCAATTCGCCTTGCAAAGGCAGGAACTGGTGGACATAGTCGCAAGGTTTCCAGAATACAGCGTTCCAGATATTTTAAGTCTGACAGATGTTCCATTGTAAAGGCTTCATTTTCATGATCCCAGCCTTTCCCGTCCATCAACAATTCCACCTCCTCTCTGCATTTCGCCTGATGCTCAACATTTCCAGCCAAATAAAACCATACAAACTGCATAATGGTTAGAGTGGTTTCATAGCCCTGCGAAATAAACCCAAAAGACAAGCTTTTAGCTGAAAACACTTTCCGTGTAATTTTTATCTCTTATTTCTTCTCCACTTACCACAATCATAAACATGTTGACCTCATCCAGAATTTCCTGATCGCTATCCCCTGCCATTATCATTTGTTCAACTAAGCAACCAGATATACTTGAGCTCTTATCTTTACTTCCTTCCTCCACCGTGTCCGGTATTTTATTACTGGAATATTCGGCGTCGTTCGTCGCACCAGGGGCGGATATAATGTGTGACTTGTTCTCCGACACTTTTGTGCATTGTTTCACTCGGTAGCTTTGAATCATCTAGAATGGAACACTTTAATTAGTACCACGCCTCACAATAGTAACAAAATGAATATAGATTACTAGAAACGGTTAGCAGCGCATTAGCATCGTTATTTACCGTAATGCACAATAGTACAATCATCAATTCAGGGTCGCCGTGATGTGCACTTTATCCAGTCCCTGACCTATTCCAGACTTTTCTGGTGCCTTCTTAGCGCGTACCTAAGCATTTCCCATGCGGATGAAACTTGTTTATTCCGGGCTTGGTCGAATAATTCTTTGCTATTTCTTTGCTATAAATTGTGTGCATAAACTGCTAGGTAAGTATGCTAGGCCGCATATTGTTATGGTTTCTGGCTTGATTCTGAACATGTATTTCTCACAACCATGTATTGACATACATGCATGTTTTACTGCTTACTGATAATTTTGTAATAAACAACCTTCCTTCAAGAAGTTGAGTTTTTTGCATCCATTCTAATATCTACGTTTGTATCGTAAATTCTCTGCATCGTTATCATCACTCAATTATATCATTAAACTGTTTGCACTCTCAGTGCCAAATATAAACACTGACAATTAAAATAAATACTCGACGCAAGTGAATTGGCAACACACAAAACAAGTTTTTTATGCATGTGTGAAATGAATGCACAAAATAGTGAAAAATACCATAAAAAATATACAGGCTGGTGTCCCTACCTATCAAGATTATACATTCATTTTATAGTGCATTATTATCCTTCTATGCCCCCAATGAACAATTTTCATCCCTATCGCCGTTGGAAATTCCCAAATTTTTAACGCTCTAAGAAGTCAATAGAAATTCCCAAATATTTTAGGTACAGATCAGATACTCGCCAATGTGCACACCGCTACCCCGTGAATGAGTTATTGAGCATTACGATATAATTCCTACTTGGATATTACATTAATTTCAGAGCAAGAATCTGCATACTTTGTTGGAAAAGTGATTCATTGCTTCCGTCAGACGGTCCAGCTCTCGCTTGTTCCTGTGAAGCACCCAAATTGGCTGAAAAATCAGATGTGGTTTACGAAAGCGATCCGTAACCAATTCTGCTGCTCTGCGTTTGTAAAATGAAACAAACTAATGATAACTGAAACAAAAAAGTTACGGGAAAATGAACAAAAAGCAAAACCTTTTGAATGCTCTCTGAAACTCGGCACGCTCCTTCTCACATTCGTTACGACTTTCTGAGCCAAAAAATATCCCTGGAAGTAAGCAAAAAACGTAACAATGAACAGCGTTTCCAATACACTTTTATTCTACTCAACAGACTATATTGCTCGGTATAAGTAAATTTTTTATTACCAACTGCAGCAGCAATAGCGTGATCCTCCAACAGTGCCCGTACTTGCATTTGGTTAAGCATTCCGTTTCCCGATTTAGCGATATGACAAGCTGAGCGTTCCAATAATTTCATTTCTTCGTCGATGATGAGTATGTACTTTTGAAGCTCTTTGTAGGAGAATGCTCGGGAAATTGTTTTCCTGTGTGGAGACCAAATGTCCGCATCCGCAATGAGAAGACTATTTGACAAGCGTTCTGTGAAAATGAGGCTGTAGCCGTACTTGTGCTTATTTAAATGCCCCCATTTAGTCGAGCTTAGAAGTTTCTGCACAGCCAAAAGTTGAAATCTAATTGTTACTACTAAACTTATAAAGGCATAAAATAATATTAACGATTATTATTTCTCTTGCCTTAACCACGTTTGGATCTGAAACGAAAACAAAGTCGAGGTGTCCCAGAGCACATTTAAAATTTGGTCCGTACTTGGCAATCATTTGTTCAAAAAATTCCAGACCAGCTAAGAAACAAAATGTAATTTCATTTTTACATTTAAGTGGACTTATTAATTAGACTACTAACAAAACTTAAATTTAATATACTTTTCTGTATTTTCAATAGGTTAATGATGCCATCAACAATGAAAAGATTTGTGAATGTGCTCTGAGCCCGTGGCAGGATTCGATGAAAACTGATTTTCCCCAAAAGTTTACGTTGCTTGCGGTGAAAGCATTTTGCGCAAAAAACACATAATACGAATAAGATGAACGAGACAAAAAACTGTCCTGAAGTCGACATATTGTCGCTCACTATAAAAAGTTGTTTCATTATTTGTTGGAGTATTGAGCTGTTAGATAATTTTTGTAACTTGCAAAAAATGCGCTGCTTAACTGCATTTAATTTGGAAATATTTCGAACCGCCTAAACTGGCAAGTCTCCAAAACGCTACTGAAGTGTTGTGAATAAATCACGAGATGTGTGAAAATGATGAATGATGAAGCTCGATGCTGCTGACTGTATCTGCCATAAATCATCAATTCATTAATCTGCATTGATTTCGCTGCCTTGCTGGTCAAAGCGTTTAATAAAAAAGCAAAACAGCTTTTAGCATTTTCCCACGCTCCTCATGTGAAAATCCGGTAGCTATCTCGCCACTTGAGACTGCACAACTTGAACATTCATCTTTAATAATACCCCTGCAAAATAAATAAATTGTCAATAAAAGTAATAATTGCTACCTTATAAAGTAATCCAGGCCTCAATGTAAGATAACAGAAGAAAAATAATTTCGACCTCTGCTGAATGTTTTAACGATAATAAAAACCCAGGAATCATACAAGCAGACATAAAAATATGTCTTTTGGGAAAATCATCGAGGAAATTTGATGTTGGATTCTATTCATTATATTTCGTTTTGTATAATCTATTCAAGGCATATATTTATTCAGAACGGACTAGGATTAATCAGTCAATCTCCTATAATCACCAAGTTGTTAAAATTCATGGATCCAAACTCAATTTTCCTCAAACTTGAAACGGCGATGAGCCAGTATAGTCATGTTACTAACAGTAATTGTGTGAGCAATTTTTTGAAGAGGTATATGGTTTAAAGGATACAAGGGAGGAAAGTAACTTGAATTCATTTTTTATTGTGCATCTAATTAAACAGTCAACGGGACCTAACTTGAATTGTAAACTCTGCTAAATATTTAATTTTTTGCCATTACACATCGTTATGAATACGCGTGTTAGGTGTTATGCTAATTTACAATCCTTTGCTTCCTACTTCATACAAGAGCTGTTTATTTTGGCCACTTTTATCCGACAGGAGGCATTTCTGATAGCCTGCCGTTCAGTTTTGGAAACTTGAAGTTAAAAAGTAGTACGTATTAATTCGTAATCAGTTATACCGAAGTATATATATTTAACACAGAATCGACATTTTCGAAACAAGAAATGAATTCCAATATCAGATTATCCATCAAAAACAGAGCAACTTAAGAAAGCATGTCATAATCTCCTGAGAAGCTTTACTGGGTATCGCAATCTGAAATTTGTACAGTTCATTAACATCTTGGTATGTATAGCAATGTTTTGTACTACTGTATTGACCTCCACAATCGATTCTTGAATATCAATTAGTTCGTAGTTACGTTAAGGGTATATTGTTAAAGTAGGTAACACCAAAGCAAGAAAATCAAAGGCATTAATTTATTTAATTTTACACAGATTGTACAACTTTATACATACATGATGGCTGTGTTATTCATATAACATTTTTCATACTTGCACAGTACTTTGTCCCAATGGTATTGTATGCACAAAAATATGTGTGCTTGCAATACTTTCTCTTTGCCTCAGGTGTGGAATCTTTAAATTGGCGCAAGCTGTGAGCATCTTACGATGACACTTCAAAAGTACATTTCCCATCGATTGGAGAATTCGTTGAACAGTAAACTCCATCACGAAAAACCCACAACTTAGCAAATAGGGAATGCAGAGAATGGTCAAAATTCCGAGAAATCCGGGCAGTCTAATTTGAGCTCCCATGTCAGAGAAATGTTCTGCTTTCGGATCTTCAATCTCCATCTTCTTTGAAAAACGAAGAGCCCTCTCCGCCCAAGTGTTCCATATGTTCATTAAGCCACTTTGTTTTACTATGGAATAGGTTTGAAGCATCCAGTATCTATTTATGGTATACATTCGCACAAATGTTATCGACAGTTCGATCTGTTCTTTTAACTTGAAGCATTGTGTTCCAGTTGCTCCATCGACATTAACCGTCAGATTCTGAATAATCAGTATATATCGATTCACCACAGTTGAATCCTGAATGCGTGCATATTTCTCCATATGTAATCTTGAAAGCTTAGCGTAATCAAGACTTTCGTTGTTGAAATTGACAAATGTTTCGTTAAGAGTTTCCAATAAACCTCTACTCTTGAAAGAATCGTAATGCTCCTGCCATGGCGATTCCATATGCGGATTCTTCCAAACAATTTTGTATCCGTCATTTATTAATTCCAATAAAGACTCGAACGGTTTTGATGTCAAGCTGACTGTAAGATCAGTTGTTACACCGTCAGAATAAAAGTTGCAAATAAATATTCCCACGAATTGGATCATAACCACAAATTTAACATTGCCTAAATAGGATGACGTCGAGTTACCTATAATGGCGCTAAACAAGTCCAACAGTTGGATTTGATAGTACTTGTTTGAGAAAATGACTAGCCTTCTGGAAAACAGCATCACAACAAAAAGAACGGCAATTAACGTTGCCCAAATATTTCCCGAAAAGGACTTTATCCAAATTTCCAAATCCAACATCCCGTCTCGCTGCCTTCTAGCGTTTCGTTGACAATATACGAGATAGTTTTCATTTTGAGCTGAGTAAAGTATTCCGGTCCAAAAACTGTATACTTTTCTGTATGACAAGTCATGCAATTTCGCGTATCCTGTGTCAATGAGTATAAAATTTCCACTGGGAGTTTGGTCGACAGATTTGAACTCATCAACACTGTATTGTGAAAAAATATTTAGTGAAATGTTGTGGACTTTTCCAATTAGAATCGCTGACATGATCTGTCTGCCACAAAATTTTGAGTCTAACGATTTAAACAAAAGTATCTTGCATGTCGATCGGTCCTTGTTGTACTTATTGACGTAGTCATCGCTAACTTGGACGATGGCATCCACTCTTTTTCCGTTCGCCAATCTAAAGAGTTTTTGATGGAACGTCTTTGGATGTAAAAGCGAAGTGAGAAAAGCATTATTAACAAATCCCGTCGTTTGATGATTCCCACAAAATCCGTTGCATATTATATAATATTTTGGTCTCTGATATTTCTTTAGTCCTCTAGTTTCAACTACAACTTTGATGGCAGGTTGGTGAAGAATGTACTTGTGAAAGAGGCGTTCTACTCTCCGTGCAAAAGTAGAACCTTGCGGTGGAATCAAACAAAAATATACTGTGGTTGGATGCATAGCAAACTGTTGAAGAGTTTTCACGACGACCATGGAATTGTAGTTGATGTACTTGAATGGTGCAAGAATGATGGTATTAGGTTGAGTGTATTTGAATGGAAAAAATATTTGAATTTCCGTTCTGACGTTTACCAAAACCATAGAGGGCACGTGGCTTGACGCGACTTGAGTTAGTCGGTCCGCGAGATTGTACCAAACTATTTGGAATTTAGTTGGATTTAGAATCAGGTTCGTGATAATGGGATATAATACGTGATCGTCGTCTTTGACGCCATAGACGGGTTTGATAATCAACATAATTATGTAAACAGGGTGCATGTTACTTGCTAGTTTTAAAACGTTCGTCATTTTCCGTTCTAGTTTTTTTAATATCCTAGATTACTAATTGAAAATTTCCCTTGATCGATTATATGCTTATTTGATATTACTAGGTGCTCGAATTAGTAAAGGGATTTGTATTATTTTTTTTAAAAATACGAAATTAAAATGTTGGCTTGCTTAAATTGATTTAACATATGCAGAG
This sequence comes from Sinella curviseta, assembly GCA_004115045.4. NCBI lineage: Eukaryota > Metazoa > Arthropoda > Collembola > Entomobryomorpha > Entomobryidae > Sinella > Sinella curviseta. The sequence goes on from CM023203.3 coordinate 3,701,427, forward strand.
CCGCTGCAGGGAACGACTATCAGTATTACTTTCAACCGCAGTAGTTTCAGGTACTACCCAAGTTGAAATGTAGAACTTGAGGAAGCTCAATTTACCAAATACCAAGTTAAATCGATATCGAAATGAAATTACGTTTATGTTTTACATTATCATGTAATCATGGAAAAATAAATTACCCAACGACTCACCTGTATGGGAATAGCTGATTGGTTTCTAATTGTGAGGAGAAATATGGTAGGAGTATTTGTTAAGCAATACTGTAGATAAGCCCGATATTTCAGAGTGTTTTTGAGACCTCCATACGTAATTAAATATGCAACGGATTATCGAAAGCAGTAACTAATGTCCCTTATTAGTTGTCATAACGTTTTAATATCATGTCATTGCAATGATTTCCTTTGTACTGATGCACACATATGTGGAAGTATTTTACAACGTCAACGCTATTTAGAAACACACGTTAAACGTGTTTTAGATTCAACCTCCTATTTCACATGTATCGCAAATTCATTTTGTACCTTGGTGCATACATGTTGCCTTAAATATGCTTTCTGTAAGAATTTGTGTATTGGCCCTTACATAATACTTTTATTTTCTCTAGCTTGCTTGCAGCAACTGCAATTGGATGGCCATTATGAGTATTTTTATTAAGCTACATGATTTCAGGCTTTTATTATTAAAACTGGAGAATATGATAGATTATACATGTTGCAAATTGTTTCATCACCATTTCAAAAAATGTCCCAGCGATAAAAGCTGAGGGAAAATTTTAGCCCATTATGCCACTGTTCCCAAACATATCCCTGTGAGAACTGGACGTCAAATTATTAAATACTGTCGCACAGAAATTGTCAATTTCGATGTTTAATTCAATTCCGCTGCCTTTCCCAATCATTGTTTTCAGGCAAATTATTTCCATACTGGTTAACAAAATGAAAAGCATGCGTCGCAACGTTCACGGTTAATAACGCCCAGGGTCAACGCTTGACCCAGAAATTTGTCACGAGGAGCAATGTTCAGTATCCCGTGATTTAAGCGGTACACGCTATACTAAAAGAACGCTGCTGAGAAAGTTTCCATGGTCAATCCACTCAAAACGCTTATATCCTCGTGCGCTTGCACACAATGTGTCCTCTTGTTTGGTGGAAAGTGACGTCGAGAAAGCAGAGCAGATGTGCATAGATAACTTGTGAAGGTGATCCAGCAGAAGAAAGCCAGAAAGGAGCATTTTGTACTCCGTCGTATTACTAACATACAAACTTTCCCAGGAGAAAGCAAAAAAAGCACTCTCGTCAACACTCGATCCGGTTGGATACTACATATGAGTTTTTATTATATATCTGCGTGACGGTGTATTATATTTATTGTATCCCGTAGGTACCATCTCAATACTGAGCCTGAATTCGATGGAGTCATAGCTTTCATTCTACAGCTCTTTGCATTCCATGCAAACATTTTTTTCGTAACAGGATCGATCTGCTCACTCAATTTGGAGTGACTTTGTTTTAACATTATTTTAACCTGGTTTTAAGTTATCCTAAATTTATTAAACTTTGGGTGCGAACGCTGGAGAGTTTGCTTTCCAACTGACTGATGCAAAAAAATATCTACATGTACACTTCAGAAGACTTTTTTTCTTCCTGCTCATTATCTATTATGGTTACTCAATGCAATAGTCAAGTAGTCAGACGTCCAAATAGCATTTTAAAAATTGAATAATTTCATTATAACAATAACAGATTCTAACGCACAACGTAAGCTAAGCTTGACTTTGGTGAAAACGACATAAACAATCAAACAGTTACGAAGTAGGTAAGATAATCTTAGGAATGAAACAGATTTAAAATTGTATCAAATTGATAATTTATTATTCAATCTCTAATGTGACCACTCCGTGACATTAATGAATTTAATTGTTCAATTTTTGTCACATTTCCATTTTTACCTAAAATGTAATAAACCAACAATCAATGCAATGACACAAAACCCAAAAATGGCAGCCAAAATCCAATTAAAAATGGCCATGTTCTCTTCCTCTTCCTGTTCCTCCTCATCCTCTACAGCCAGAGTAATACCCTCCTCCTTTTTAGAGTTAATGGAAACTCTGTTTGTCCTAACCAGCCATTCCCAAAAGTTCCTTTGATGCGTATCCGTGTGGTTTCCAGCCACACCATAATTCTCTTTCCTATCCACTCGAATCCACTTCAAGCATGGTAAACTATTCCACAGGAAGCCCCACTTTGTCCACTCACTGTATTTCAAATCCATGGAAACGTTCCATTCGTTTTCACTGGCATCGCGCCTTCTGTATGCGCTCAGGTGTAAATACTTCAATCTTTTTGGTAGCCAATTTATGATTTGCACCAGAGCAAAGCAAAATCCCTGAATTCGAAGATATTTCAAATTTCTAAAGTGTCTAAAAAGTTTCACTTCCTTTTCCTCGACGATGTTGAATACTGATGAAGCTTCGTCAACCACAATTGCCAGTTCACGTATTGTCCATTTGTATAATTCCAGTAGCTCCAAAATGCCCCCAAGAATATTGGGCTCGTTTTTCGAAAGCGTTTGAATATCAAGTTTCATCATTTCTATCGTGACACTTTGTAAATGCGTGAACGCATTGTTAGCGAAACCAAAAATGTAATACAACTGCCTTACTGCCACAACTTTCACCCGAATATCTTCAATACTTGACAATGGAGCCGGGTGTGCGCGCAGAGATGTTCCGACTGCGTCAGTGAAGCTTATGTCGAGGCGTCTTAGCTGTTTGAAGTATCCGGAACAAATAAAGTACTGAAGCTTTACTGGAATGGAATTGCAAAGGTTGTGCTCAACACACCTTGATTGTGTGAATTTCACCGATTCCAGGCAGGGTAGTGCTGGGAGCGACACAGTCAAGCTGTGCAATTCAGTCTCTGCGTTTTGGTGAAAAGGAAAATAGCCGGCGAGACAAAGATTTTTCAAATATGGCGTGAACTCCAGACATGCTTTCAGCAAACGTATGGAGTTGACAATCCATTCTTGGCTTTCGAAACGAAATTTCAGGTGGAGACTGGTAAGGTTATAACCAAGAGGAGAGAGGAGATGATGTGTTGTCAAGTTCCAAAATGCTTCATAGGCAATGTTAACTAGAGGTTCCGTACTCACAATGTTGTATGCCAGTGAAAGCATTCGGCCCGGAAATGGATTTGCGGGATCATCCTTCAAATTGTCTAGAAATGATAGAATCATTTCGGGTGTCGAGAGGAAAATTCGGCACTTTTTGTGTAGTAGTGGTTGCCGTCGAAATAGTCCAATGGAATGCTCTTCATTTTCAATGTATTGGTTAATACCAAATTTCCACCATTTACAAGCAACACGACAGCTAAGTAAGTCGTATTTTGTTAGGTATGGTGTTATGAATGATATGATCTGGAAAAACAAAACAAATTATAATGGGGTCGTGTAAAGCCACAAGGAGAAAGTTGAAGTAATTGAATTACATAATATAGCGTCTTAAGTGACTTACCTCCTGAAATAACCAATTACATCTGGTTGGACGCAGAATGTTTCGAAATGTTGTACAAACGTTGTAACAATTATAGTGGGAACGTTTGCACATAACATTACTATCACCATTTAAAACTGACAACTGAAGCGAATCAAAAATTTTAGTCCAAATCTCAGGAGCAACGTACTCTACTGGATTTCTTGCAGAATACATTGTTGCAATTTGGTGTTTTATATTTATTCAGAATAATGAATGATTCATCGAATGTAAAATTAAGGTTTTCGTGATGCACTGACTACACATGGTATACAACCTGTTAAAATGTTAGAAGAATATTAAATGAACAATCTTCAAAGTTACTGTTAGTTATTCACACAAAAAAACTGTTCTGTGACCGGAGAAGACAACAGTAAGCATCACATCTTATTCATAACTGTTTTTCTATGCAAAGATGCTGAGACGTAGTAGCAACACGAAGCAAGAAAGTGCAGAGATTGTTTACAAGCAGATGTGCTATGAGGTACGTTCAAAAGCCGAGAGTTTCCGATCAAGTATGTGACTGGTGTAGCATGGGGAAAGCATTTGCTTTTACTTTCACTTGTTGAACCGGTATGACGGGCAGGTCATTACCATCGCAAAGCATATTTTGTGGGATGCAGAATGCTACTGCAAATGTAAAACTTCACGTTGTACAAATTTATTTTCGCTTTCTCTTGTTACTATTTGTGATTCATTTTGTACTACATCAGCCACTCATGGGCAGTTTATTTGTCATTTTGTTTTGGTACGTACCGGGACATAATATAACGTATCTATTATATATGTTCATTTTATATCTGTTCTTACATATATCTTTTTGTACCGCAGAAATGAGTTGATCATTAACTTATCATATTTTTTGACATGCACATCCCAACATTTTACATTTCGTGTTATTTGAATGACCATTTGCAAATGTGTGAACTGATCAGCGCGAATTCAAATCCATTTCAAATTTATATTACCTCTCGCTTTGGTAGCTGGGTTTTGCAAATTCTTAACACAGGTCATTTCGGTTTGCAAGTTATTTGCATCCTTATTACAGTCATATTGATGAATATTTTCTGAACAGATACATAGATAGATAGATAATGTGTGTATAGCAAATTTCAATATATTCATATATATTTGCCAAAATCCATATTATTTGTAAAGGATATATCCCGGACGCCATGATTGAGTGGAATTCCTTACTAATGAAAGTTAGTAGTTTAATAAATTCAAAATCCCTTGAGGGAAAAACGTAAGAAAAACTCCAACATTTCGCCATTTATATTTTATTCATTTGGCCAGCCAGTGGAACTCGTTATGTTCGAATCCACGTAAATCAATGATATGGAATATATGTAATACATAATTTAAATCATGTGACTGTTAATAAAATTACCGTCTAGTGTAAATGGCAGGAAACAATAATTGTACGCCTTCATTGTCAGATTTCGTTTAATTTCCGTATTTTAATAATTCATTGCATTTGCTTCAGTTTAACATTTACATTTATGTACTAATTAGGTTGCCAATCACAATAAATATTCGCGTGGTTAACGTGTCTTATGGCGATTATACTCAGAGTTCGACATGGCTACACAAGTCGCTATACAATATGTTTGTAGGTGGGATTATTTATCAGATGGGCAATTGGAGTTTGATTGAATTACGAAGGGCTTCAAATTTTGTGGCCTCCGTAATTCTAATTTAAGCGCTTGTAGTCGTTGCATTCTATCAGACAAGGGACAACGCCAGCACTTTAGCCAGCCAGTGCGAAAATGACGTGTCACCAGTGTACTTAACTTTCTAAGTTTCCGGTTTGATTCCACTAAAACTATTACTACACCTACTAGGAGAAGAAAACCGTGAAGGCCAGCGACGACAACAAACCGGGAATTGCCAATTTGGTCACTTTGAGCAACAAATTTGCTACTAATACGATCAACAAAGGGCAGTTTCATCCTAAATAATCTGACTCTCTTCCACCACAAGTTCCACTGATTGCTAAACCCGCTTTCAATTAATCTTGAATATGTGATTAGAATCCAATTTCGGTTTATTGCGCGAACTACCAAGTACAGCATATGTGTTCTGAAAATCTCCGGAACATAAAAACACGTTGAGTTTTTCTTAACATCGAGATCCTTCTTCGCTTCTCGCATATCCAACAACACTTCTTTGTAGTCTGAAACTTTAAGAAATTTTCCGGTCATAAACTTGTCTGATGTCATATAATCCACATACGCAAAGCTGGAATTTATTAAATGAAGAATTCCTTTCCGTTTAAAATCAAAATGATGAAATGTTTCGTAAAAGTAGGCTGAATCAAAAATCGCAGAATGAGTCCTCAGAATCTTGTACCCAGCATTAAGGGCGTCTTCAACCTTTCTGAATCCCAGCGGAATATCTGGGGCGGTCAGAATGCTCGTTATACCATTGCCGTAAAAATTACACGTGAAGAGTCCCAAAAGTTCAACAAGTATAAACAACATTATCCGATTATTGCTGTATGATGAAAAGTATCCTATGAAAATGCCAAACAAGTCCAGTACGGTTCCAAACAATGTCTTATGTGTTTACACGTTTGTTCGGATTTCAAAGTAGAGAGCTAATGTTAGTATAACTAATAGCCACGACCAAATTGAGCGGGAAAAAGGTTCCGTCCACACTAGGTAATCCAATCGAAACGTTGTAGACGTTTCGTTTATAACGGAGCAGGAATATAGCACTTGTTCCGCAAACTTTGAATAGTATAAACCTGTCTCGATTTCGTATTCGTGTTTATAGGCTTCCATGTCTGTAAAACGAAGCATGTCCAGCATGAAATATTGATCTGGTCTTGAATCAAAGGACTTAATAAACTCTTTATAATCCCCTAATATAGAAACATTGTGCGTTTTTATTAGAATTCTAACCAACATTAGTTTGAAGCTGCCGTAACAATTGGATGGTGACGGCAGGCTAAGATCAGCACAATCTTTTGTATCACTGTCTGATGCTGTCACTTTGGAATATCGTTCTCCGAACCAACTACCAGTATGCAAAATTGGGCCGTTTCCTGCTCCAAATAAATGTTTATGATATACGTCAGGATGTAGAATCGTGTTCGCTGTAATTCTGTCAAAGTATCCGTCTTCAACACGACGCACGTCGCCAATCGTGGTGTACGTGGTTCTCCTTCGGGATGTCGTGAAAAGACTTACAATTATTTTAACAGCCGGCAAGGTTCGGTGTCGTTCATTAAATGCAAAATCCCCCGTCATCTCAGTCACTACTCGACGTGGTATTCCCACCAAGAATATAAATACTGTGCGAATTTGATATGAGAAATAATTGAACGTGTGAAATACTTCTGAATTCTTTGTGATGGGCCTAAAAGGTGCTATAACAACACGATACGAGCGCCTGTACTTTTGCGGAAATTCTCCGCCAATATTTACGTTATAAAAATTATTAAATCTCATAACTAGCGTGTTTTTCAATGTCATCTCACAATAATTTTCAAATGAGTGCAGAAGAAGTTCATGGCTACCAAATTGTTGGGCTGTTAGATTCAATATTGTGTTCTTGAAGATGCGAAAACCACGTAATTTGCATAGGGACTTTTGGTGTAAAATGCCGATTCTTATAGTTTGAGTGCTACAGATCAAGAGATTGTATAAAATCAATAACCAGGTACTATATTTAAAACATGTAAATTTGTAACGCCCCATGGCTTGCTGATAGTGATATGCCTAGCTTAATAAGCCACTAGTTTGCTATCAAGATTTTCCAAGTACTGAAATTAATCTTAATAATCTTCACATTTGCTCTGGTTGATCATCAGTGTAGCAGAAAGTGCAGATAGAAGGTAGTTGCACACGTCAGCAATCGTGTAATATGTTAATGCAAAATTTCGGGAACGAGCAGGCGAGACATTCGTCTAGACTTTCTACGCCGACTACATTAAGTAGGGAAAAATTGCACGTACATTAAATATGTGCTGGCTTATGCTCTCAATACATGGATCAATTATAGCCGGATACATGTTGGATTATTCTTTTCCAATGATATTTAGCTAACCGACTGATGAAATAAATTAATAGAAGAGACAAAAATTAATTGCAAAAGATTATATCGACCATAGTATGGACATACCACGGTTCCTGGCACAATATTGAAGCCAATGGGATATGAGTATTTTGGCTTCTTCATTTTAACATTGTGTTTTTGACGTAGGATTGGATTCTCAGTAGGTATGGATATAAACCCCATGTGCACCCAGCATTTTTAATTTCCTTGCAACGTTTCCATAAACGGATTTCATATATCCACGAAATACGCCGAATAGAATTGGACGACGTTGAAGCATATCTGCACACGGATTCAGAATTTATTTTCAAATATGGCAGCATATTCGTCCCCGTTATGTATTTACAGTATCATTATAGTCCATTATTACGTAGCTGAAACGAAGTTGAAGCGTAGTTATGCTTTTAGTTTGTTTGTCTGTCCGTCTGTCCGTTCGCGCTCTAACTTTGACACCCGTTGACCGATCTTCATGAAACTTGGCATGGAGGTTCCTTAGGGGACAGGTATGAACGGTATTGACTTTGAGGTCAATCGGTCCACAGGGGGCGGGGTGAGGGTCACAGGAAGGTCACATGCTATTTAAATGGCAAAAAATTTTCATGCTTGATTCTGATAGAGAATCGAATGGTGATCATTTTCTCTTCAAAGACTAGGGTCAAATCGGGTCAAGACGGGGTCACATGCTATTTAAATGGCAAAAAAATTTCATGTTTGATTCTGATAGAGAATCGTAAGGTGATCATTTCTCTTGAGGGACTACAGGTCAAATCGAATTACTTTGCCCTGTAGACGTAAAAAAGGTGTCACATGCATTTTAAATGGCAAAATTTTTCATGATTGATTCTGATAGAGAATCAAAAGGTGATTCGTCAGAGTAAGTAGCAAGAGTAAGTAGTACGATTGACGTTGACGATGCAGTTTACTACTTACGTTACTGCTAGCTATGTTTTACTATAATTCAGAATGCTTTTTAGTAATCCTTCAGCTACGTATTTTCCCTCGTGGTTTAACACGACTAGTTTCTTTCTAGATGGGCCAGTAATATTCACTGGAATCTTTCAGTCGTCTACCAATCGGCATTAATTGCAATAATAAAGGCTCTTGAATTGAATTAATTGCATTGAATTATCGTCTGAAATCATAAAACAGTTGTAAAAGTAATCAAAATATTAGCGGAGTATTGATAAATATTCGTTAATTTAAGTAAATTATGTTTAAAGAGTACTAACCTAACTACTTTAAAATCCAAAATGGGCAACGAATATGCAGCAATTAATAAGCTTCAATTCAAGATATTGTTCGAAAAAATTCGTTATGTAGTTTCAGAAGAGTAGGGATTTTAGTAACGGCAGAAATTGCTATTTACCAACACGCAGTGTCCAGCAGCATATACCATTGCAGCAGCAGTATGCAGCGCGGGCAATTATGCTTCGGGACAAAGTAGAGAATGCCTGCCTACGATGAGTGCGGATGGGCACAAAAGTTAAATTTATTTCACCCCAGAAGTAGTTACAAACAAATCAAAATGTGCATTTTGTAGAGCGTTTAGTTAGCTACAAAATACGGGAAACAAAGAAGAGTGAGGTCCATTGTACAACTCGTAGTCAATCTTTCTCTTCCGATTTCGTATCAGGTTTTCAACGGAACACTTTGCAACTTCGGTTGCGGTTCTCTGCCAGCGGTTGTGCAACTAACGAAAGATCTTTGGCTCCTCCGGCACAGTTTTATATCGGCTATTCAGCAGTGCCCAGAACTTCATGATGCGACGAAGGGAATATTTGGCGTGTTCTAGTACGTCTCGACAATGGACATCTTTTTGTCGTAAAAATGTCAGCACGTCATTTTGGTAGTGCACCGAGGCCGGGTTGTCCCAAAGATCGACTCGGCTTATCGGATGATGCTGCTGGATGCAGGGAATCAGAATTGCCCTTACACATCCATCTAACAAGGGAAGTATTAGAATGACCATATCGATATGGTCTTATGAGATATGCTATATTTATCAATTTTTCGCGATAATTTTGATGAGCATATCCGTTTTCCCAAATGGAGCCTTATACGCGCTCCACAGTGAATTTTCGCTTTCTAGATATTAGTTAGTGTAGGAAATATTATGCGACGTAAATTGTTTCCACTTATACAATTCCTTGAATATTGACAAAAGTCCAATTTGTTACCAATTTGCAGCATTTAGATACCATGTACATCAATTTTGTTCAACTTTGGCAAAACCAAAATCTTTGAAAAAAGTTGCAAAGAGGGGGGTCTTACCTCACTTAATTTCACCCATGTTAATTGCTATCTAGAAAGCGGGAAAATTTCCCGCCAAAACTAATAATTGACTGTGGAGCGCGTATAAGGCTCCATTTGGGAAAACGGATCTGCGCATCAAATTTATCACGAAAAATTGATAAATTTGCCATATCTCACAAGGCCATATCGATATGGTCAATCTGATACTTCCCTTGTAAGTAGACTTGGGAAGTGATGGCGCCAAGAGATACGTAGGACTTCGAAATGTTTCCGAATTGGTCCATGGCTTGCCAAACATATTTTTTAGGAAATTTGGATGACCCCTTCATTTTCTGAGGAGTATTACCAAGAATAGGGTTAGAGCAGTGCTAAAATTCCCTCACTGGAGATTGTGAGGGGTCTTGGGTGACGTACGTCTCATTATCCACAATGGCAATTTTTCTTCGCAATTTTGTGCGTAGTAATGGCATGCGTTTTTAAATGTGGCTGGCTGGGTACTAGTTTGCATTGAAGTCCTCGTCTTTGCTCTGGCACGAATCCCCCGTTATCAAACTTTAATAGCTCCCATAGTTTTTTATTTAACTTCAGTTTCCTGCCTGCCTGCTTCATGGTTATTGATCGTTGCCGCTGAGGCAGGTTTTTCACGGCCGCCATCTTGTTTTGGGTCATTATCTTGGGGGTCGAACCAGTTTGAACCTTAACATGACGTCTACCGGATTCCTGACATCTTTTTATCCATCTGTTGATGATTTCCCATTTGAGACCCTTGTTTTTGAAAAACTGTGAGGTTATCCATTTGTCAAGTTTAAAATTTTTGTGGACTTCCATAAAACACAGGGAGCACATTCTCTGTTTTCCTTCCTTGTTACTTGTGAACCAGTCATCCTCGAACCTTGAAACTTGCACAACTTGATCGCCATAAAAAGCGCTACAAACTACAGCAAAAGGCACCTGCATTGCTCCTGTAACATAGACAGTGCACACAAGCAAAAGTTCATCCGCACTCATCGTAGGCATTCTCTATACTGTTATGCATAATATCCGCATTGTTATTCTCCCGATTTTTATGCGATGAGGAGAATGTCATTCTACTCAATAGTCTCTCTTCTGGCTAAATCCAACAAGTCTGTGATTAGACATGTTGTAAACAAAGTAGGATTTCTCTGTAATGTTAGTTTTGATTGGTGATGATGAATTAATAATGATCAGAAACTTTGGATGAAAATCCTAATATGGAGCCGCTGCAGTCTTTTTTGCACTGTGAGTACATACAGCATTTTTTGCTGTTTCAATATTTCTCTAGCACTTCAGGACTGCTTGATTACGAAACGAATTGGATCAGAGAGAAGTAGGAAGTAATTTTGTTACAATCAAATATAATAATACTTTGTCAGCGGAAGGAGCCAAACTCGCTGACAAGGGAGGTGCAGTGATTAAGAAAGTATAATACATGCAAAACCCCAAATTTGTTGGAAGTTTTTCGCCAAATCCACGATATTCATACATGATAACTGGTCAGTTGATTATACTTTCGTGGCAGATTTCTGACCTCGCGATCTAATGGGTATAATCATTTCTCTTTGCAAAACATGTTTTGAATCAAAACTTTTGATCCAGAGTAATATATTTATGAGATCCAAATTTGATGTTTATTTATGATACTGATTCCTGTTTGAGTAAATTTATATAAGTTGAAGTAAAGAATAATACAACTCGGCTCCGTCGTACAATTTTACCATCGTATCGTGACGTATTATTCCATTTGCTTACCTGTCATGCCATGTCTTTGAGCGCATTGAACAAATTGTTGCGGGTATGCCTGTTTGACATTTCAATATGACAAAACAACTATTTATCTAACGGCTTTTACGGTTTTTTAAAAATCAGATATATTTCAAGGTACACTAGTTTAGCCAATTTGAAGAAAATTGATTAAAAGCTGATGTATGTAACCCTGATAACGATATTATGTGGCATTGATGTGTGTTATGAGATGCCATATCAGATATGAACTTTGTAAGCGCTATTCGTTGCCAACAACATGAAATCATGTGCTTGTGCCTCATAATTTACTGTTCGAACCTCTCAGATTCAAGAAATGATATCAGGAAATGGTTCTAAAGTGCAGGGTTATTCGTAGGCATGTATGTTTACTTACATACATACATGCAAACATTATCAGCCTGAAAGCGGGGATTTGCCAGTATTTTCTGGAAAGCTGCATAATAGCGCAATAAGAGGGTGGCTTCCACTCAAGATGAATCTGTACCTAATCCTTGTATTTTTCGAGCTCACCGTTTCCTCACACACTCAGAGCATTAGTTTAGCAAAGATTGTGGAAAAAATTACAGGATCTTCCGCAGACAATTACGTTTTCTATCTTTATGCACCGTCTCCAGAAATATCTTATGATCTATACCGGAATGAAAAGCTTCCGGCAGTTCAACTAATGACGTATGTATCTCCATTCATCCCCCTTACACTTTTTAAAAAGTCATACATTGCAGTGGGACGGCAGGTTACAAAACTTTCTCAGAGACGTTACGATGTAATCATAACCCCAACTTGTACTCCGTATTACCCTCCTGCTCCCCAAATTCGATATCGTCCATTTCAAATACACTTCTCAAATAATGGAAGCCTTGGATTGTCTAAGAAGTTTGCGTATCAGTTTCTCTATTGTGACGACTTTGGAGTAAACCGATTTCGGGAATTTCTAGCTGTACCATCCACTTTGTTGGTGTATATGGAAAGCTGTAATAGTATCGGTTTCAAGCAAGTCATTGCAGATAAATTGCCATATATTCCCGTCATCATACTGATCAAACGTTTCACAAATCACTTTATGGTGCTTCAAGATTTGACAATAGAAACACCTTTGGATGATATTAGGAATCCTAGTGAAGTTGGGATAAATCCAATTGATCTTCACCATTTTCTACACTGGAAGGACAGAAACGGAGCCCAAGACCGATTTCATTTCTTTTACGATAGATCAATACATTCCGTGTACTATCCAAACGTATTACCTGAACACTGCCTTGAAATTGTAACAAAATTAGTCCCGCTATGCAGCTTTGAAGTAATGGCAATTTTGACACTTGGACGACAAGTGCATAACAGCACACCAATAATATACGACCAGTTCAGTCTGTCAGATATGCAGAAATACGAAAACGACCCATGGAAACAAGTTGCAATTAAACCACTATTAGGCAACGCAGTTGAGGCCGTAGCACAAAAAGTGGGAGTCTGGAATATTGAGGATGTCATTATACCAACATTAACTACTATCCATCCACTTCATTCTGACAAATTGCGACTAATATACTGTCGGCACAGAAATTGGATCCTTCGAAAAACTACATGGGAATACTCTGTATGGATAAACACATTCACGCCACAGTTGTGGATTTTGGTGGCCATTTTCGTGACGGTTGACATTTTGGTTCACAATTGGCTCATTAAGTGGATTACAGCTGTGAACACCAAACCATGGAGTAAAACAGTGAATCGTCTGATTGGCATATACGTACTTGTTGCACTATTTTGCGGTATGGTGCTTCGCTGGTGCTATGAAAACCAAATTACAAGCTTGGTAACCGCACCTTACAAAGAACGTACATATGACAATTTGACCCACTTTCTCCAACGATTTAACATTTTGTGGCCCGATAATGGCCCCACTGGTTCCCTTCAGAAAATAGCGCCCCCGCATATTCTACTCAAGAAGGATTTCGAACTTCACGGACACAAGGGCAGCATTCATCACAAGTTTCAAGTTCTAAATCATCGACGCTATAGTGCAGAGATATACAACCTTGTGTACCAATACAGTTACTCCCTGGCAACTTTAGAGAGCACGTCAAACTTTGTCAAGGATCACGTTTTGAAAATTATGAGAAGATATTACAAAGCTTGGAAGTGTTTTGTATTCCCCAAGGCATTCTACAATACCCTGTTCGTTTACGAGATATCCCTTGTGAACCGGTATTGGTATATGAGGTCACTATATAGGCTGTCCGGTTCTGGGTTGTTTAATTTGTGGCTGGACTGGTCTCAGTATGGAGTAAGATTAAAGAAAAGGTTTTTCACGCTGAGAGAGTACTCCCAAAAAGGATTTTCGGTGGATGGGCTGGACGACATTAAAACTAAAAAGGTGCTGGGAATAATGGTAACTGCTGCCGTGCTGTTTGCAGTGAGCACGCTGTTGTTCTTGGCCGAGCATTGTATATGGAAAATGAAGAAATCTGATACATATTATAGATTTCGTATGCAAGATGGCTTTTTCCGGCGACAGAAAGCCCAACCAAGGAGGTTTGAAAGTGTTCTACGGGAAGACGCCTGGGCATTCAGAAGGATACCAGATAATCAAAATAATTAACAAATTTGCCACATTGTGGCAAAAATGCCACACAGTGCATGATTCTACTTCGATGTATTATCCTTGAAGACTATTATTTCTTCGTGATCATTAGGGTAGCCATTATGATTAATCAATAGAAACCCATTGATGCAGTTATTAATAGATGTCGCAACAGCATGTTGTGTGGTGAATAAATCGCTACGTTTTATTCACGTATACCAATGACAAATTTACATGCCTTAACGTACGCTGACATTGATGCAGATGGCAAGAAAAAATACCAAGCCAAGTCGTTGCAAAATAAATCAATAATTTTACAAAGCGAACACGTTTTTAATTATTAAAATTTAAAACTATTTATACTTTATTATTGCTATTATTGCTAATGTTTTACGTTTTCATGATTTCATGTCATTAATATTGTTCAAATTGTTGTCACAGTAATAATATCACATGCACGTTCAATCGCGTAATATTCCTATGAGCAATATCATGACACAAAATCCAAACGTGGCAGCCAAAAACCAAGTAAAAACGGACATGTTCTCTTCCTCCTCCACCTCCCCAACAGACCGAGTATCAACCTCCTCAACTTCCGCGTCAAGGGAAATTCTGTTTGTCCTAACCAACCACT
>CM023203.3:3716367-3856658 GCA_004115045.4 Sinella curviseta
ATTACGCCTGCGCTGATTAGGTTGCGCTTCTTACCTGTAGTCAATTGGGGCTCCGTTTCATAATCATCATAATTTGCATTCTGCTGAACTTCCGCATTGTAGTCCACGTCATGTTCATGGAATGTCAGGTTCCTGTGCTCCGTTTTATTCAGCGGAGTCCCTTGCAACTGCACTCCCATTGCAGCGAGCAAAATTAACGGCACGAGAAGCATGGTTTTCTTAAGTAGACGCATTCTTACACCCACTAACCTTGTTAACACTTACACAAGTTTGCCTCTCTCAAAACACAACTTCCGTATACAAAATCATTCCACAATTACTAAGGTTGGCAAGTAGTCCCTAACTTTTCTGCCTTCACTGCTAGCGTTTAATTTATGTAATGTAAGCTTGAGGTAGAAATGACAGTGTGGACATGATATTTGGACAAAGATCGAAAACGAACAAACATGATGAATCAATTTTCTACTTGAAAAGGCTTCCTTACTGGAGCGACTAGATGATCTTTCCTTGTGTATTTCATCTGCCATAAGATTAGTTCCGATACCGCCTTATCGTTTTGTGTGTCTTGTTTCTCTACAGCCATTTCATTTCTCTAAAGTTAAAGAATCTCGTGATACATGGCATGATGGAGACAATTTACATTTCAGTCTTCCCGGAAGGGGACAATGGAGAAGGTAAAGTAATCTCTTGTTCGTTGCGTTCAGGTTTGTATATACCAGCAGCATATACCTATGTCCAGAAAGCATTTTTTGTATTCATATTGATAGAAAAGCACCAACAAAAAATAATTAAACGGAACGAATTTTTTAAAGACTGGTAAAGGATAACAACTGAACAACGAAGTAGTTTATGCTCTGCCTTCCTTAGCGGAATATTATCATGCAAACAGGTTGACTCATCATCATGATCAAAGTTTAACACGAAACAGTAAAACAAGTGGAGAATAATTCTCAAACGTTCATCAGGGCAGAGCTGCAGAGAAATACATAAGTTTTGAGCGAGCTAAAAAGTATAGACACAGGAATGATGATTTGAAGCTTACATTTCTAGAGAGCATAAGTAGTAGTAAGTATTGGCTGTCGCCTGTTCAAAGTACAAAGTGCGGACTGGAGATCAAGAACTAAAAAGTCATTGCATTACTTGTACTAATCGTAAATGCAATGCAATATGCAGTTTGGTATTAATTGAATGGAAAGCTCCATGAAACTATTCATGCATAGATGACTGTGAATGTTGGTCGCATGGAAACACAAGTCAGTTGTGATTGTGAATGAGTATGAAACTACCATTACACTAACATATTTGCAATTGTAATGAAAAGTGTATTCTGTGTGTACAGTGTACATATAAACCATATTATTTCAACTTTTATTTCATGAGCTACTGAAGTCGTAAATTACATTCATACACATAAATCGTGCAATTCAGTGTGTCAATTAATATTTAAATCTAGAAAAATGCATTAAACGAAAATTATGGAGTAAAATTAAACTTAATGTCTAGAAAATTATTTCAAATAGCACAAAATGAAAAGAGATTATTCCTCTGTCATGTTCCATTTCCGTTATAGTTAACGTGCCGCACGGTATTCTCGCTTTAGTCCGTCTTTGCTGAGAACGATTTGCCACAGGTTGAGTCGCCGACTTAGGAACAATGCCCTGGAGAAGCTGAGGTAGAAAATCCACATCCGATAGAACCTTGGTCCGTACTTGTCCTGGAGCTTGGGCCAGGCAGCGTCAAAATTAACCCGCCAAGCGCTCAAGGTTTTGGCATAGTCCAGACCGAAATTGTGCCAATCCTCGATGATAAACAGGCCCAGCGTCTTCTCTGCAATATCTGAGGGACATGGAGCATTGCCATTGGGGAAGATGTACTTGTGAGCCCACATTTCACTTCGAGGAATGTTGATGTGGTTTCTGGAGATGCAGTGGAGGAGAAAGATTCCCTCCTCTTTTAGGCAACGGCCCACAACCTGGAATGGTAAAAAATTAGGGCATATTCATTTTTAAGCACAGATTACGAAATATATATATACAAAATGAAATAGTATACAGTCCCTCACCTTGAAATATTCACGATAATTTCTGTAGCCGACGTGTTCGAACATGCCGACGCTGACAATCCTGTCAAACTTTTCGTTTACGTCCCGATAGTCCTGAAGGCGGATTTCCACAGGAAGACCTTTGCACAAGTTGCGAGCGTACTTTACTCCCTCCTCAGCGATGGTTATCCCAACACAACTCACCTGATACTTTTCAGCCAAGAACTTGCAGAGATTTCCCCAGCCACATCCTATATCAAGCACTTTCATGCCCGGCTTCAGATCCAACTTTTTGGCAATCATGTGCATCTTGTCCTCTTGTGCTTCATTGAGATTATCCGCTTTGGCCCAGTAACCGCAAGTATACTGCATCCACGGGTCCAACATCATTTCAAACAGATCGTCACCTGTGAACAAAATGGAAATTCCCCATATTATTAACGCACTTTATATTTTTTATACTATTTCCTAACACTTTGTTTTTCAATTTCCCAGTTACCCAAGTGGTAATGCTCCTTCACAACTTGAAATGCCCGTTTCCTCGTTTGCAGGTTGAACGCGTGTAGCTCTAGCCATTCCAAAAATTTGTTCCAGGGATGCCAGTACAAATCCATGAGATTCGCCTCCATCCACCTCCTCCCAAACTCGGTAAGATCCTCGGCGCTGTCGACGTAGTCAAACACGCCGTCCATGTAGCATTCTCCAGTGCCCAGCGTTCCCAGATTGGCGCTTCTCGTGAAAAATGAGTTGTCGTGGACTTTGAGGTGAACCAGAGTCTTGTACTTGGGGCACTTGGCCAGCGCTTTCTCAGTGTCCGCCTTTGTCCACTCTTTGCTTCCGGGAGAGTGGAGCACAACGCCGATGGAATCCATCATCCATCCTACCCTCCACCGGAAGAATGGGAAGAGGACTTTGATGGCTTGGAACTCGACCCACTTGTATAGTCGGATGAGGCCCACCGTTATCACGTAAATCACGTACACTGGCCAAATCATTTTTGCAAGGAGATATTGTTGGGGCGAACTGATATTAAGGTTAGATAGATAGGACTTTAGGCAAACTCAAGATAAAAATGTTTATGATGGAATGCCTGGGAAGTGATCAAAGACAGTCCAGCGACAGCACTTGTCGCAGAATGAGAAGAAATTTCCTTGCTCGGACATGGATCAGGTACCGGAAAGTAATGCGCATTGTTTGTAGTACACTGAACCCTTTACTTTTCAAAGAATCAAGAGTTATTTTTGGATATGGAGACCCTTTTCCCTTACCTGCGGTTTAACAACGAAAGGACATTTTTCTCATGTCTCATTATTTGTGCATACCTGTATCATCACATTACCATTTTACATGTATGAATATTTGTAGGTATGATGGTGGATTTTTATTGCATATAATTATAAACCTAAAATATTAATTAACTTAAAAAGCATTTCTAGACATGAGTTCGTACTCAGGTGAGTGTAAAAATCCGAGTAACACCAGCCGAAAAATTCCACTCATGAGCTTGTACAGTTACATGCTCCCGTTATGTACAAGGTTCAAGTCCAAAGGGCCTTTTCGTTTTTTCCACCTGTTGAGACATTAACCTCAAGCAAAATTATCCCTTTCCCCTTTTTTCGTTTTTGCTCACGTGGGTTGCACGTTAAAAGGAACAAGACCGATCACGTATCATATATAAGTTATTCAATAGAATTGAAACGGGTTGATTTTTTGTTGCTGTAGGCATTTAGGTATTCATCCAAGTCAAAATGCTTTTCAGTCAAACTCACGTTTCCGATATTGTATGAAGTAAATAGAAAATATGGTACACATTCATTATTTTAGCTTTGCTTCATTTCTGATTTCAAATAATGTGTAAAATGCAATAATTTCATGTTAAGGGACTTTTATCTTTTTGCCACATGACTCTTTATCAGGCTTTTGTAGCTAATATTTGCATTTGATACTTGTTTTTAATGAGTTTTGAATTTCAGAAATGTTTTGCTTTTGAGTTACAGATTGATGCTACAGAGCAGAGGATGGAAACTTGGGAGTAAATACAAAGGTTGACGATGAAATCACTTATAAATCAATCATTTAATTTACAAAGCGTTTGGGTTCGTTAACGTATTATTAAGACAATATTGTAAAAAATGTGTGTTTGTCTCTTCCAATCCGTTATTCTTAGTCGTCGCAAGAATTTGGATCCTCCGCTGCTTTTTGCTCTGTTGATAAAAATTAGTTTAAAAATAAAATGTTAATTCGCAAGTAATGTCAAAATACATGTATATCAGGCACCTTAGAATATTTCAATTCAATAATTGCTGTGATGCATAATAAACACTTACTTAAGCACTCCATCTGGCATTTATTCCAATAAAAGGCTCCATCAGCACCACACACCTGCTCATGATCTTTTGGACAATCCGCAATGCAACGATTGGCCGACTCGACTTGGGTCGTTTTTGAGAAAAGTATTCCAAAGACAAGGACACAGGCAAGTAGAGCACCGGTAGAGACGGGATATTGTAACAATTTCATTTTTGATAAAGTTTTCTGAAGAAAAAAATATCCACTCGATAGGTATTCCGTTTCAAGGTTTTGCGATGTAGGGTAACGTTAATGAACGAATGATTTGCCTTGATTACAGGCGCTTTAATGGCTTAGTTTTTTATATAAAACGAATTGATTAATGTGTTAAATGCGTATTTACTAAAAAATAATGATCTATTATATTCACTTGCGTAATATTCCCGTTACGTATTGTGGCTTTAGGAATGTTATGTGACTGTGGAGGCGTAAGATCACTATTACTTTACGACACACCATTTTATTACATTAACTTATATAAGGAGACAATTTTGTGATTAAATTTTATGAAATAAATTGAACTATGCTTGCAAATAACAATATAATATTCAATTAGCGATGCAGTACTACATAGCCGCTGATTATTATGCATATAAATAATTGAGCTGCTCACTTGACTTATGACGTGAGCATAACATCTAAGAAAATATTTCTCATGACGCCCCAACAATGATTTTTTATAACATGTGAAGATAATGCAAGTACCGGTATAACAAAACTGCTTAAATAAAGACCAGCAGTAAAAGGAATGAATTAAAATATGGTTATGATTACCTACACACATATGTATTTAACTTGACCTCCCGTTCATTACAGTGTTTTGCGAAAAAAACGCACATATTTTCCTACATTAGGAAACCTCACAAGTTCATTAGACCTGTGCGAGTGTTCAAAGTGTAACAAGCATTTACGTTGCAGCAAAGCCAAATCAATTGAACCAATCCATCAATTCATCCACACGAGGAAAAAACTTTGTCATTTTGTGACAAGCGATTTCTAAGTTAGGGGAGCTTCAACCAAGAAACTCATTTAATGTCAAGGACCTTAAGAACTTGCATGTTCTTCAACTTGGCTGTCAACAGGGATGGGGAATTGGGGAGTTAGCCGAGCAGCACTTGAGAAAACAAGTGACAAACTTGATTGCTAATATAGAAAAATGTGACAAGCCATTTCCTGGAAAACCCAACTTAGCAAAGCATTCTGCTTGTCAGTCATTCATATGAGAAAAAACTCCGTAGTCCAGTTTGTTTGCTATGCATTGACCTTTAGCTTGCATGAAAATATTTAGTACGATGGCACGTGTATGAAATGTAATATGAACGAAACCATTCACTATTCATAAAACAAAAGTGCAACAGCGACAACTGTTGCAACGAATTCCGTTAAGAAAGTGATCTCAACAGACATTTCTAATAAAAAAAACGTTCAAGTTCAAAAAATGACACGTGGTGTACAGGAAAATTCAAAGTCCTAATTCAAGAACACTTCATAACTCACAATTTACAACATCGTCCGTCATCATATTAGGTGCGAATTGTGTGAATAAGAGAGCAAAAAATGCCGTTTTTATTTTAAGTCCTTCCATTTGTGAAGAAACACACTCAGACGTGGGATTACGCACGCCATCATTTTAATCGACTAAAATTAACAGCAACGCTCATCTTACTACTCCTCTCAAGCAACTTTGAATAATTATTCATTTAAAATCGATACAATTTGCGTCTTTGCACACAATTTTCATAACATTTAAATTTCTGATTATGTTGTTTTCATAAAAATGGTATTCCTCTGACGAATGTATGTTCCATGAATTTGTTACACATTTTGTTGTTGGAGAATTTTTTAGGAAAAGTTTACTTTTTACTAGTTTCGAAAAGTTAGTTCTGCTGCAGTATGTGTACATCTCTATTTCCTATTCGACTTGCAGAGATGACGACACGTTACAATGCCCCAGTAGTACTCGAGGATACAGTAAAATGTCATTTTTACCGTAATGACCTCTACTTTGGCACTAGAGATATTGCATAATTGTTATACGCAGTTGATACTAACAAAGTATTAAAGATACTTTTAAAACTTGTGACTGTTGCGAGTTACTTAAACTATTTAGGATTGCATAATATTCAAATGGTATTGCGTGTCCGTTAACTCTAGAACTATATTCCCCTTGACACGCACTACAAAAGTTTGACGTATCTTGTAAGTTACTACTAGTTTGCTTGGCAGCGCTGTTTAATCGGAAGCAAAAGTACAATTTTGCAACCTTGAACACGGTAACATTTCATTCCATTGTTTGCTATAACAACCAAAAATCTTGTTCCGGAGAAAGTATAAATTTGTAATATTCCTGTGAAAATGTTGTGCTGTAGCTCAATAAAACACCTTTTTTAAATGAGTTCCCTTATTGAACGATTTTTATGGGATACTTTCTTTTAAACGTTGTGTGAACTGTGAATGCACGAGCGAGTGTGAAATTGAATCGGAAAGTTTATTCCTCATCCATCCCTGCACCTGGTGGAAGTGGAAGAATGAGGAAGTAAATTGTAAAGGAAATTGGAGATACAATCGCATATATTTCACACGTGTGCTCATCAAGGGAAGATTTCGATTGAATGGAGTTCATTATAAATGATGGTGTACATGTTTTCTTCGGAAAAAAATTCATCATTCAATTTTTGGAATATAATATTCCTACACACATTTTCACTTGAAAAGGTTCGTCACACAAAGTTCTACATAAATAGTTAACAAGAAGCTTTAGCAAGAAATGTGCCATTGTCACAGATGATGACAAAGATGATTTCCCACAACGTAAACTTTTGTGCCATTTTGAATTGCTATGAACTGAACATTTGCGCCAAGTTGGTTCTGAAATATGAGATTATAATTCTTTCAAGAGGTGTACACACAAAGTTGGACGTGTCCTTGATTCCTAGATTCATCTTTATAAATTTTGTATTTGAATTCCAATAGTATTGCAGATGTTCACAATAATCCGATAATGGATGCATCACTGGGGTGGAAAAGGTTTCTCATGTGTCGGTGGGCTCATGGAGGCGCAATTCCAATGAGAATATATTTATGGCAGGGTGGTAATTATTTTTGTTCCGTGGGTTTAATAAAACCTCACTTTCCCTTCGATATACAAACTGCCCAAATGTTTATTAAAGCATGCTTTACCCAATGACAGTAACATGGAAGGATTTATTATCGATAATTTACTCCAGATACAAATTACATTATAGTTTGACAAAATAAATATAGCACACATTTTTCATTGCAAACCATATTTAATGCTGAGGTTGGCTGGATCGTTTTTTGTTGGGATTATCCTGAATCCAGAACATACCTATTTACTATCACTCCATCCTGGAACGTTGTTAGGTACAAAAAACCCGTCTACGCTAACAGGAAATGAATGAATGAGCTACTGTCTCTGCATAGACCATTTAGAATCGCCACCAAAACAGGAAGAAATATTGCTGCTGTTCAGTTTAATGAACCACTCATTGCCCTTTGCAAATAGTACTCGTACGATCACTTCCTTCTTGGATCAAAATGCTGTCGTCTGGACAGAAAATAAATAGCCCTGCTTTGGATTTAACACGTGCTTGGTCTTCACGGAAGTGTGTATGTTCCTAGAGTCATATCCTATTTGCTTTTATAACAGTCCAACAATGAAAGCATATTTGCTTGTAGGGTCAGAGTTTCTGATAACCTTTCTGGCATGTATGACGAAGTAAAGGGTTTTAAAGTACAGTGCACCTACACAAACCCACGCCAACACAAAAGGGAGTGACGTATGACGTAATAATTATGAAGACATTTTTTAAAAACTTATTCCTCCTTTCCCACTTAAAGTAATTAAAATATTTAACTTCTTTAAAAAATTGTCTCATTGAATGAATAAAGTAAACTTTTTACTTGTTAAATTTGATGTAGAAATACAAAAAATACTATCTCACGCATTACGCATACATACTTTTTAAAAAACTTTTTCGCCTTCACTACTGTTGGTACACTTGTCGTAGCACATGACTAACTCCCGTCTGACGCAACTGCTCAAACGCCTCGATGACTTGGTCGTACGCGTCTGGATTGCCTGGAAGTCTGTTATAGAGGAAGTCAAAAAATGTTCTCGCTCGTTCGTCCAGATTCGGTATGGATTCCTATAAGAAGTAAAAATGTGAGATGTGAAATTCTCATAATTTCAAAACTTTTCCGTTTTGCTAAAATAATTATGACATAAATATACTGTGCTCACCAGAGTTCTGACGTCTGCTCGACTCAAAATGTTATGCGCTTGCATCATGGCAACAAGGGAGACGTTCCATTCCGTCATTTCGATCAGATTAGGCATTGCGCTGATGATATGCTGCCTCTTTCTCGCTATCAGCGCTTCCTGTTCCGATGCTATATTTACATAAAGAAAATAAAAATTGAAAACTCGGTTGCAAGACAATCTTTAACATTGAAAACAGATTCAATTAACACAATTTTTTAAATTCCATACCTCCATTCAATCCGTGCATGTTAAGGAGCTAACTCTGTAAATGACAATTTATAAAATTTGAGGTAATCAAACTTTGGATTGAATCAAGTAATGATAATGAAATAATGAGTTTACAAGAGCACTGTGTAACGTATGTATGTTGTATGCACATTTAAGCACTTCTCATCTTGTGGCTTTTGTGCTCTGTCGTACCAGATCGACTCTATCGTATAGTCAACACGATATTTTTAATTTTTGTCCATGACGAAGAACGAGACTAGTGATAGTGACGCGAGAAGATAAGATATGTGTAGTAACAGTAAGACATAAAAATTATTTACCTAAGTAAATACACGAAAGTGTGACTATCTATGCTAATTTCAGCACTCGCATTGATATCATGTGCGAATATACTACAAACTAACCACAAAGTAAATATGGGTATTATGTCCCAACCCAAATGGATATTATGAATTATCTTTATAGGTACAAATTGCAATGGAATGCTAAAACTTAAAACTTGCACGCATGAGATGATGGTCAGTTCAAATATACATACCTACTACGCAAACTCTTATCTTTGAGCTGGGTATGAGTTCAGAGTGTACATGAAGCATAATATGCATACTTACATATATGCGAAGTAAACCACTTTTACTAAACTATACATGAACGAGAATATCAATCAATGAACCCAGGAACATAATTAACTATGCTGCGGAAAAGTCTAAACAAATTAAGGCTGGCAGTCAATGAAATTTTATTTTTTTGTTGTTTTCAAACCAATTTATTTATCAAATTATTAAAAACTACTCATACACTAGTTTAAGCACATGACTGACTCCGTCCTGCCGTAACTCATCAAAGCTCTCAATAACTTTGTCATAAGCCCACGGCTTACCGACCAGTCTTTTGTGAAGGAACTCAAAGAATTGTTGGGTTCTATCCTGTGGGTTCGGCAGTGATCTCTGAAGAAGAAAAAACTCTAATTAGTCCAAATTCATAACCTACCTTTTTGAAAGGTTCATTGAAGGTTGAAATACAAAGTGTATGTTGTTACCAATGTAATCAGATCCGCTTGTTGTAAAATGCCTTTGGACTGCATTTTGGCCATTAGGAGCGCGTTCCATTCTGTCATTTCTATTAATTCAGGCATTTTCTCAAGGATGTGCTGCCTTTGCTTTGCAACCAAAGCAGACGTGTTGACTCCTCCTCGAGAAGCTGTTGAGGAAGCAGCAGCTTCCGGAGGATCATTTGAATCAGAATCCCCAAACTTATCTCTTAACGCATGTGCAAATTCATTGAGACTCTCCTTTTCCAGGATCTCAATAAACTTTAGCAACTTGGCATCACCTTTAGCTCTACTTCTCCAATCATGCAAAATATTTTCCAAACCGTCCGGTGGGGTCTTAAGTCCAAAAATAGTGATCTCCTTCCGTAGTCTGTCTTTAAGCTCGAAAGGTGTTTCCATTCCCATTGCGATGTCAAACAATTTGGCTCCCAATTGGCCAATCACAGGATTTTGCTTGAGAGTTCCGATAATCTCCTCAATTTTGCAGTCTTGTTATTTTAAACAGCATTAGATTGTGTTATTTTTATAAGAAACTCTATTAAAGTGATGCATCATAAGTAGACAAATAGCTACCTGGATTTCCTACCACCAATCCCTCCATTTTTCCCTAGCGTGTTGTGAGCCAAAAAAATTAGGAGAGGAAAAGAATTAGGAGGATTTTGTATAAGCGGTTTAAATTAATTTTATGCTGCAGTGGGCACTAATCATCGGCAAACTTTTCTGGCAGAGTTTGCACTATACTGACCAACATGTTCCGTCCAATCCGTCCGTCCGCAAGTACATACACATGGATGTATATATACCTAGTTATTTATTATGCATTTTGTACATCAGGGAATTGGAACAAGAAGCCAACTTGTGTTTTAGAGAAGTGGTTATCTTGGGGAATGGATTAAGTTTGTTGTGGTGTATGGATTTCTTATAAAATGTAGCGTTATTACTTATATATGATCATAATAATAATATTATATGCAACTTCTTTTACTGATGCTTAGTCTAGTATGTAGTCTATGCGAATGCAAGCAAAGCCGTTTTAACGACAGGATATTTGACCATATAAAATCGTCGCATATCCTGTTTTAATGATATAGCGAGAGAACTCGTTCTATACTAAAACTTTATAAGTAATTTAACCGTAATCTTATAATGCCCCAAGTTTACGGTGCAGTATTTTAATATGTTGTTGCTATTTATAATCTTTACAGCATATTATGCTATGTCATCAGAGAAAGTAAAACTGGTAACGTGGTGAATGGAACTTGATTTCTGTTACAGTCAGTAGAACTAGGACCCACTTTGTGCCATCAATTTTCCAAAGGACTGACAAGCAGACAGGCAGAGAGCCATAGTAAATATGTTTGCTTGCATCAGCAACGAGTATGCCTGTTGTTGTAGGTGTAGCAGCACTCTCTGTGGCTGTTTTGAGGAGATAAGAAAAGTTGCAAAATCACAGCTTTAGCATTAATTATCTATGCTAAAAAGTAGCACTCATTCTCTTATAGCTGTCTATATATTTGCTGTAAGTGTTGAAGGCATGCTTCATTACTGTCATTATCGCATTTGGCGTGGTTCAAGTGTATATAAGATTATCATGGTTTTGTTTATAAAAATATGAAGTAGCTCCTTTTTGAAAGAACATTAGAAAAAAAACTACGACATGAATTATAAAAATCATCACGTTACAATTCTATCATTCTGAAATGCTGTATCCAATATGTATATCATTTGATGTTAACCTATATTGATATAGAAGCCAATAGGAGGGGATTTTCCTGGTTCTATTTACAATAGTAATTATTTACTGGGACTAAAAAGTATTGTTTTTGCTCGTGGTTTTAGCGATTTTATTTACTTTGCCTTTTTGTTTGCCTACTAGAGTCAGCTAGCTCTAATTTCCGGTGAAATTTGTTGATAAATGATTGGAGCGAATGTCGTCAGTACAAATTTCAATGTAATAATTCTGTTTCACTCTAGAATGTAAATGGAATAAAATGGGAATGGAATGGAATAGCGAATGGGAGGAAAATCAACTTTAGACTTCTTTGAGCATTATGTTGATATGGCTCACATTTTATGCGCTATTTGTTTTAAATCCATACACAACGTTTACAAGTTTGACCCGTCATTCACTAATTTATCTTTAAAATTAGAATGAATATGAAAGAGAGGATATAAGCATGTAAATGTAAGAATATTATGGATTCCTAATTTTACGATTAACTGTTGTCTGTTGTATGTCCGTCCTACTGTCTGTCACCTCAAAAACGGTTAGGAATTTTAGAATTATGTTTTTTAACAATTATTATGGCGGTTCCCCCGCAGAAGCTCGAAGGTTTCCCCCAGGAGGGGAGCTTTTTTCAGGAGCTCCCTTCTATGAGTTCAACCCTGGAGAGTCCAACCCGGTTCAAGAAAACCGTACGATAAATACATAAGGTACTGTGTGCATTACAATATTAAAAATATTTTATGTTGTGCTTCAAAATTTGGAAGCGAATGGGCTTATTAATTAAGCTCCTGTAGGAGATGTTCAAGCTCCGGGCTCTTGGCGGGACCTCCCATCTTCTCGTTCTCGACGTTCCACGTTCCGAAAAATAAAGCTCCTGAAAAGGCATCTGGGCTCCGAGCTCTTCGGGAAAGTCTTCGAGCGTCTGTGGGGTGGGTGTCAATTATTATTATCGCTAACCGTTAGAACCCGTTGCGATTTCCAAGATTTCAAGTGACAACATATAGCATCATTGCAGTTCAATAATTGAACACATACATATATGAATAATGCGCAGATCCATAATCATTTTGAATCGGACGGTCATCGTTTAACGGTAAGTATTTGTTCTATTCATTTTTCGTTAAATGACAACAATTTGTTGGGCAAATATCCTGAATAGCTAACAAATTTTAAACTACAAACCTGCTATATGATATTTATTCATTGTAGATAATTACGAATCAAATAAAAGTTTAAGAGGAGTAGTTAATAGTAATTATCTTAACATTCATACATTTGGTAGGGCAAGAAAAAAAAGGAGCAGGATTTTCAAAAGACAGTGTAAAATGTCCTTGGTACATATTATAAGGTTACTAGAGGACCGACGAACAAAATACAATGTTCCAATGAATACCTCAGCTTGATTGAACAAGCCACATGGTTTGAAATTATTCTCCTTCGTAATTAAAAATAATTGTTACGTACATCTTTATCTTTATCTTTAGCAAAATCTATCAACCACATTACAGTAATAAGTTGTCAGAGTTTCAAAAGAAAACACGGTGTACTGCTGGTGTTAGATGAAACGCAAACAAAATATTATCAGGCTGGCGTCTCAAATTTCGGACGAATATGTCAGGCATACTTTAATTATTATGAGTTCTTATATTCATCAGATAAGCAAATCTGTAAATAAGATTTAAGATAAACTAAAATCCATACCGCATTGGTTTCTGCGAGTTTCCTCTAAACAAACTTGACAGCTATTATTGGAAATTGTCAAACTGAACATATATTAATTATTTCGTTTTATCAGATGCATAATATGACATAATGAAGCGTAACTACATATAATTGGTGGAGTCCACGTGGAATCCAGCACTGCTTTATAGTTCACTTGTACGCAGGTTATTTCAGTCAGTTGAACTTTGGGACGGACGCAGAGAGAGCAATCCAGATTACATAATGCTCACCAACAACGTTCCCTTGTTTTCCCTAATTTGCAAAATTAGCAATAGTCTTGGGAGCTTGCTAGTGACCTGGGACAATAACTCGCGAGCCCTGGTTCTAAAATCTTCCGACAGCACCGACTCTCTCAAAAAGAGGGAAACCAATCTGAGGAACTTGACATATCTTCATGCCTCGGCTCTCGTCTTGGTCATTATCCAATGTCTTTTGGGACGGGACACTTCCGTCGCAACAAAGGCTCAAGAAGTGATTGCGATCGGGATCATGCAATGTCTCACAAGCCATTTGCACACTTGTCGAGTGAAGGCTGTCGAGTTGCTCTTGTACATCAACGGCCACTTCCAGTTTCATGACATGTACTACAATCACACGGATAATCAAAGAAGGGGATCCTCTGGATTGACTTTAACGGAATGGCTTAACAAGTTGTTCGCCCAGGTATTTGCCGTTACAGGTCTCACGTTCCCCACAGCAGTGGCTGGAGTACATTGGATGGATCCTTGTAGGGCGTCACTCCCTGGCTACTTTCTGCTAAACGAGTGCTCTCGGACCGTGAGATCTTGTCCATTAAGTGGGGTATTGGGATACATGATGACTGGAAAGGCAATTCTGGTCAAGTCAGCCGTCTTTCTCTTTAGTCAGTGGATCTGGCAGTTTGGGGTGAACACTTCCGTTTTTGTCAATTCTGGATTGACAGCGCTGTGCACGACCGGAATTAAAAGTCACATTGACACGTAAGTGCCAATTTATACTTTTAATGTCGCTGATCACTAGTACCTATTTTTAACCTTTTTCGCTTTTCCTCTTTTACGTTAATGCAGATACTGGGATCTGTACAATTCAGGGACGTTGTCAGTATACCAGAAAATTATAGCCTTCCGTCAAATCCAGGTGTTGGTAATGCTCGCAAATTACATTTCCCAGGAAAGCGCCCTCACATCTCTAATAATAGCTGGAATATGTGGTACGAGTGCCGGCCTGGCCATGCTCATCCAAATCCCCTGGTCCAAGGATACAATCTTCCTGACCTTCATATTCGTCTGCTGTGTCATAAACGGGTTCATGATTTTGCTGGTGTGCCTGAGTGGGATGGTGGCTGTCCACAGAAGATCCAAGGAGCTGCTTCATGACGTAAAGTGGAAGCAGTGCTTTCAAGGTCAAACGAGCGGACTGGATGGTAAGGTGCTAAGCAGATTCTGGAAGTCGTGTCCGGTAATTAGAATAAAATTTGGAGCGTGTAATTACGTGGAGGAGTTGACGCCCTTGAATTCACTCAACTTTTCTATAGGATTGACGGTACAGTTTCTTTTGGTCAAAAGTTAAAAGATGATGAGTTTTATATGCGAATATGGGTCATCATATGGAAGAAAGTTGTAGGTATGCTGCTGAATAAACAGAGCGCTATGTAAACGTTTTCCATATCATTAAATGTAGGTGCATATGTGCACGTTTCTAATTAAACTGTAGTAATAGCTAATTATTCTAATTCTAAATGCATGTTTTAATATTTGCGCATTACAAACAATCTTGGTCTCATTTATGTATGCTGTATGCCTATGCCAAGGTAGATTGATATATCATCATTATTATATGGATAAAAGTTTGATTTTATAGCATATCCGTAGCGTATAACACATTTATCTGTAACTTAATACGACTTATAAAGCAGAATGTATACGTACCTATGTGTAAGAATAACTCGTATTTACACAATGACTGCCGTTGCGTTGGCTCTAGTTGTGCCTGAAATCCCCATAAAGCTCATAGTCTTTGTCCATTCTTCATTGCTGGTCAGATCTGTCCTGGTGTATGTAGGTTCAAAATTACATGAATATGTGATGGGAAAGCAAACGTGTTTCGCTAGTATACTTTTGCCAGCAAAACAAACTGTCACAGTCATACTGGTCACACCTACTAAAACTCAGATACAACAGCTTTTGTAGAGCTCGGGCTCGGGAAGAAAAAATAATAATTTCATTTCATTATTTAGCATCTGACGTCCATTTCCCATTTCGTTTCACGATCTGCCAAATACTACCATACATACCTTTAGGCAATATTAGATTTGGTGACAGAATGGGAAAGATTAGCCGTGAAAAAGTACTAAAATGTGTGACTCGTGTGATAAGTGGTTTGCACTTCCGTGCTTTCTAAGCCGCCCTGTGGAAATGGTACATGAGAAACTTACAATTAGACCTTTTCCGCGTTCCAAGTGTAACAAAGCATTTTACAACAGGGCCAAGTTACGAGCCCATCTTTTGGTCCACAGCGGTGATAAGCCTTTCAAATGTGACCATTGTGACAAGTGATTCCAAAGCGTGGGGAACTGCTGTCGCCATAAAATAGAAGGTCATAATGACTTGACCTTCAAACCATGTCACGTGTGCGACAAACTAGTTCCAATTTCTAGACTTAATCGACACATGAAGCCACACTTTTGCATTTTTTGTCTTAAATATCTGATTTCTTTATAAAGTTCTTAATCAAAAGTTTTTAATTGTCCAATAAACAAACTTCATTTTACATATTTATGAATTAATAAAATGTATCCTTAAATGATTAACTTATCGTGCCTCCTTTCTCCACTTGCATACCAGATAAATCACGTAAGCCTGCACCGCTACTATTCCAACCAGAGCAACCATCTCCGGAAAATTACTCCATCCTATCGGAATCCCATGCACGAGCCCCTTGACCATTCCCACAAATCGTCTCACCGTCCATGAACCTCCATCATCTCTCCCCGCACTCAAATCCCCATCTCCCTTCATTTCCAAGTGCTCATATAACTGGGCAATAACCTTGTTCCCAGAGATCCTTTCGTTAACGCAATCCCGTTTGCTTCGACAATACCCCACCAATATGGTGTGGTGCCGACCCAACACATGATTCAGTGTATTCACCCGGGAAAAGTCCTTCAGTAGCGTGGATTCCGACAGGATCTCTGGATGAAAGTCGATCAACATGGAACAGGAAATGGGAAGCTTGTACAGCTTTAGCACTTCCAGCATCCCGCTAGCCTCCGGGGAGATCCTTTCCACTGAGCAAAATCCTGTTTTGTACCGCTTCCCAGCAACTCCACCACACCGGCTACAGGCCGACCATCCACTCCACTTTGTTCCCACCCGAATGGCCGTGTTTGCCACGGACACATCCACAGATCTTTGCTTCACTTTCCACGAGCTCGAGTAGTTTCTCCGCCACGCTCTCCCACCAACTTTCTCCATATGCGCCACACTCACAATTTCCACCGTCCAAATTTTCGAAATGACACGGATCTGGCTTCCGTCTGCAGCATTGGTGTCATCCCAGTAGCAGTAGAAGGTTGACAGGTCAGGTTTGGGGGCAGTGAGGACAAGCTCTTGATGCGAAGTCAGGTAATAGCTTATGGGTTTATAGGCGCTATCATCATCTTCATCATCATTTGCATTTTTGAGCGGAGATTCCACTCCTTCGAAAGTTATCCATTTCCAGTGTACCAGTGCACTGGGTGGAGTACACGAGCCACAACTGAAACTTTTTTTATTTAAAAGAAGCAGTAGGAGGATTAGATGATTAGCAAAGTTAATTAATTTTCTCTCTCTCTCTCTCTCTCTCTCTCTGAGAGAAAGAGGAAAATGTTTGCTTTGAGAAAAGCAAGCTTTGATTCTACCAAAAAATGTTTGTATAAATATTCTCTCGTCTCTATTTCCTCCACCACATCTCTTACGTCAAGTCCTTGCCTTCCACGGAGAACAAATACTCGGCTCGTACTTGCCAACCCTGCCGCTGAAAACAACCTTGAAACTTTGCAAGGTAATTGGAAGCTCCGTAACTCCGCTGGAGCAAGTCTTGCTGCTCATTAATTAGGTTCCTAATGTTGACGAGGCTATTCCATGACGTCTGCCCTGTAATCCCGACCACGACTGGAGATGAATCGCCAACCTGCCAATAATAAGCGCTGCTGGCTATTAATAGCCAGTAGAAGTAAGCAGCTTGTACATCAAAGCAGATTACGTACATATTGCGCGAGGAAAATCTGTGTGGATCAAAAAAAGATCTGACAAAAAAAATTATATAGATTTCCAGCAAGTAGGTATGTAATGTGGGTGCAAAATCGGTCCATAATCTCGTTTCAAAAAAATATTTTATTGTAAATACTGTTCTTGTTCCTCTCGCATTTGCATAATAAATGTGTAATACGGTATCTCATAGAAATATATATTATATCAAATCTCATCCAGTCCAATCTCCTTTGAAACCGTCGTGCTCCTCAAATCGTCGCTGAGGCTTACATTTCCGCTATCGCTGCTGTTTTTCCCTCCTCCGTTAGAACCCCGGCCATTTTTCCCCGTTTCCTGATTAACCGGGAGCCTGAAAACTTGGCAGAAAACGTCCCTAAACTTTCTATCAAAGAGGCAGTAAATCACAAAATTGGCACTGGAGTTGAGGACGTAGAAAATGTCGGCCAGGTTGTTTATCGTGTACTCGTAGTAGTCGTGTGTGGTCATGTAGTCCTTCCACAGGTAGTTCATGAGTCGCCGGACGAATTCAAACGAGTAGCAAATGCCAAAGACGAGGACTATCGTAAAGAGCATTTTCGTGATCCTAATCTCGTCATCTTTCATGCGGCAGGTTGAGTTTTTCCGGATGGACTGTGCACGAATTCTGCGAAGCTAGTGTATTTTTTTGTTGAAATATACAAGCGGATTAATTCGCATATCAAATAATACTTGTTGTGAAATTGGATATCCCAAACAAAATATTTCTTTTTACCCCAACGAATATTAAAGTATTGAATACGACGACCAAAATGAATGGGAGGAAATGGAGCACAATGGCGGCATAAATGTCAAAGGAGCCGGGATCAATCCAGTTGACATACGCGTAGCTGAGGCAGGAGAGGAGGACGCAAAAGGCGCATATCCCGCGAGCAGTGACCTTGGAGTTTTCCGTGGTCATCCAAGCGTGAGCTTGGAGGGGGAAGGTTATCACGAAAAACCGTTCCAGGGATATGGCCACAGTGTAGTATTTGGTTGCGGATGTGCCTGCCAAACACACAAAATTAGCTTGCTTGCGTTATTCCACTTTTTGGAAAGCCAATTACTGGCATCATTAATAACTCATAATTATTAGGATGTTTGCATATAAACTCACTGATCCAGTCCCAGAAGAAAATGGTTGTTGTAACGTACACGCTCGTGCTGAGAGCAATAACCCCGACATTATCCAGAGTCCTAAGAAAGCTCAAGGTGAGAAGACAAGTGTCGGCGATGGTAAGCCCTTGCAAGATGAAAATGTAAGAGGTTCGGTTCATGTGCTTGCTGAACAGCACCGCAGCACAGAGCACATTTCCCAGTAGTCCGAAAGCGCATATTATCAACGTTATAATGGATGAAGTTAGAAACTCGGCGGAGTGTGGGTGTGACATGATTGCATAATTTGTTGTTCCTAAATAACTGATCACATAATCACTGACGCATATGCACACAATTTAATAATAATTTCAGGCTTGAGCAGCACACACAAACTTTGTAGTTATCTCTCAAAGTGAAATAACTAGAAATATTTTTGACACTTTAAAGTTTTTCTGGCTATATGAGTTTACGCTCTCAACTAGACGGATGTGCGGTTGCTCTGTTCTGAAAGTGATATGCAATAATGATCACCAAACCAAGCCACATTTGACATTGACAGTCTTCTAAAAAAATATGTCTATCATCTATTGCTTTTTTATGTTGGTAGTTTTTAGAAGTTGCATAAAATGGTGCTCGTATTTATCCAGACTGTGAGTGCAGTATATGTGGCAGTTAAAAGAGATTGACCGCGTGGGCAGCGTGATATTCAGAGCGCAGTTTATTTAACGACGGAAAACAGATAACGTTTTATGATCATTTTTTTTCTCTCTTTTTTGTCCATCTTCCACAACAACACACTAGACGAAATGTCGTGTGAGTGTGCATTAAGTAGAGTCGTATCTGTACTACGTGCCGTTTCTCCAATGATAAGCTTGGGCAGTAATAAAAATGTAAAAATCATTATGAACTACCTAACTTGACATAACAGCTTTGATATAGAATCGGGGTAGTTGGTAGTTGGTAATGGGATGGCGAACTATAAGCCTTTTTTTGTAGAAACTGCCTAGATTGCTGTACTGCTGCACTGAACGTGACAACTGTCAACTGCAACATGGTATGCTAGTGTGATGACATTGATAATGAAATAGAAATGTACGTGAGGAAAACATGGCACACAGTCTCTCTGGACACACTCCACACACACACTAATTTGCTTTTTTTCCGTTCTGTCAGTTTAGATAACAGAGTAATTTGCCATTGTAGTGCTGTTCAGCTTCTTCCATACAGTTTAGAATTTAGAGTGGTGTGTGTGTAGACATACGTTAAATATACACATTGTAATTTTACTGGACGAAAACGCTGAAAAAAGAATGACACCATTTTCACACGAGCTAATGCACTTTTGAGACTGTCTAGGAATTCTGTTTTTCATTTTTCACTACACTTTGTGCCTGAATCACAATTTGAAATTCCCATCTTAACAATTATAGAATTTTTCCAGCTAAAAAAGTTTACAACTCGCTTCAAGATTTGCCTTTTTTCACACGATGCATTTAATTGCGGGCAGTACCTTTTTTCGACGTCCTTGGCTCTGTGAAGCTTTAAAAATTACTGAGATTGGCATGCTTGATTTGATTTTGAAGTTTGGGAATCCTCTGGTTATTCTATCAAGACGACAAGCCAGAAAGTCAGAATTCTCTGAGCATGTGAAGAATTAAGGTAGTATGTTGATATGATAAAACCCAGTCTGATGATGTAATTGTTCAACTTGATAATATTATGGTTGGGAAATATTTACATACTTGACTGGATTTTAAAATGCTCGTGTCTGTGATTGTCTCCGACTTGATATTATTGATATCAAAAATTATTGTGCAGTCAGCATACATTTGTTGAAAAAAAGTCTGGATTCCAGCCTCTAACAAAAACTGGTTATATGGCAAAAAATATTATATCGTGTTCCTATCTACAATCATTTGCCATGTCTGCAAGTCTAGTAGATTTTTGCATGCAATTATCATATCATGCAATCAATTGGAATAGATTCTTTAACAAAATTATCGCCGGCAGCCAAATTTTTACTACCCATTGAACTTGTAACTGTGTGACGTAACGTGACACACGTGCACTTTGTGGTTTCTGTACGCTCGGCGTTTCATACCCATTTTCATACACGCCAAGACATAAAAGGTGATACCCGGGGTTAATGCTATCTTAATGATAACTTTTCTTTTAGACCAAACCACATACCTACCTATCCGTCGCTGTATCTCTGACTTTGACGGATGTACATTGTTTTCAGCGAAAAAAAACTCATTCCTCCTTGATAAAGTTGATTATGCTAAAAGATGAGTAGAATGGGATATATGGAACACACACACAAAAGTGAGTACTTTTCTCGCTTCTTCTTGTACCATTTTGCTCTCCCTTTCTGTGTCCTCTTAAGTTGCACAAAAGAAAGCAGGAGCAGCTACGCTAGGAGCAAGTAAAAGTAAAAAGCTTTCTTTCTCCTCTGTATTTTCCTGGAAAGCCAAAGCGTACATCATGTCATATCGCCATCATCATTATCTCCAGCACAGATCAGAGCTCATAGGGAAAATCGGATGACTTTTGACTTGCCCAACACTTTACATGCCTACTCGACAAAACCAGTAAAATAAACTTTTTTTTCCTCAGCTCTTCGTATTCTTCTTTCTTTCTCAGCACTCTCGCTCCAGAGTTTTCTGTGTTGGGGCAACTCGCAAACCTCTGAACTTCTGACAAAACAGCAACGCGACACGGCAAAAAGGATGGAGTAAAATGTTTTATTATGAAACGATATTGTGATATGACGAAACAACAAGTTTACTATTTGTTTCACAACAAACACAACGACTATGAGATACCTTGAAACAATTTTCTCTCAATATTGTTGTGTTGTTGTTTTTTCTTCTTCTTCTTCTGGTGAAATGTTGATCAGTTTAGGACAAACAACATTACAAGTGGATTATGGACTGTTAAAGGGTATTTGTATTTGATTTTTTCGTTTCTTTTCTTTATTGATTGCAAACTGGAATATGTAGTTGTTTGTGTCATTGAAAAAGGGCATCCTTCATCCTTGAATAACGGGAAGCGCATAAGAGAGATCATGAGTCACTCACGCACAAAATGAGATAAGCTGCTTTTCATCATAAGGAAGATTTTTAGTGAGAGATTAAAAATATGCCAATTTGTTTTGAATTTTCATGAGTCGCAATAAATTTTTCATCTTGAACGACAACAAGGCTGGTTTTGCTTCAAAAAAATTCCACTGTTGTTTATTACGGATGCAGAGAGAAAGTTGAAGCAAATCCCGTTTCACAATAAGAGCCAAGAGAGAGTTTGATTTGTTCGATTTTGATATGCAACCCACATTGCTTAAAGGAATGTCTCTGCTCCTTCAAAAAATTATCAACCAAATAATAGAATAGAACAAAAAAATGGACGGCGAAGAGGAAGAAGAAGAAATAAACGAATGGTATATAGTAATCGGAAAAGAAAAGCTATAATGCGATGATGATGTAATCGGAACGACCAACCGAGAGACGATATTATTCAGGAAACGCAAAAGACAATATGTAAATGAAGCGTGGAAGAAGATGTATAATCGATTTTTTTAGAAGAAGAAAAAAAATCAAATCAACTTTCTCTCTAATGCTTTAGTATTTCATAAAGATCACAGCAGGATATGCGTATTACATACAAAACGATCTATTGTTCATTGTTCCACTCGCTGGATTGTATAAGAGCTTGTGTGTATCCGCGCCATGAAGGAAGAAAAAACGGTGCTGCGGTGATGGAGACCTTGTCGATTGAATAAGTACTGGAATTTATGTAGGCAGAAAAAAATAGAAAGTAATTCCCCACATTTACATACATCAACACATCATTATAACAATCCAGTTTGGACTATTTAGGCAGTATAGTGAAAGCAAAACATGGGCAACCGGCACATTTGTCCGTCCATCTTTTTCATCTCTCTCTACGGACCAATTTTTTTTGCAAATCAAAGTTGTTTGCATGAAAGCTGTTTATGGTGTTCATGAATCATGAAGGCGATTTATTTGTTTACATAACTTACTATTTTAGGACTTTTTTGATTAACTCATAAATAATTTAGTGGAATAATTTTTCAGCGACATTTTATTTATGATGGTCGCTAGTAGTCGCCATTCCACTAGGTTTACTTTTGCCGTGACTTTGAAGGAATCTTTTTTTTTGTTGGTGTGTTAGCAAGTAGGGAAAAATGCTGTGTGTTCCTGACCTGACTCCGCGAAACAGAATAAATAATATACCTTTGCGTTCCTCTCTCTCTCTCTCTCTGTCTGAGTGAGTTAAAAAACGATGAAACGACAGTCAGGCAGAGAGAGACAGGAGCAGAAAAGAAGGAGAGGAAGGAAGAAGAAGGGAACTGGGAACGGTGGTGTTGGCAATAATAAGGCTACATGGTGATCATTTATATTATTCTCCTGCAAATACTACCTACTTTATTTTGCGTGAGTCTGGAGTAGCAGCAGTGCAGCGGGAGCCGCATGTAAGCTACTTCCCTTTCCCACTTTCTCTTCATATTCAAGGCGACTTTCTTCCTAGTGACAGCAGCAGCAGTACTGCCGTAGAAGCATCATCACTTTATCTAATAAATTTCACTCGACTCGTTTTGTGTGAGAGGAAGGCAGTTTGGCTTAGTCTTAGAGTGCCCCGATAGTACATTTTTCAGGCAGGATATAATAGTGGATCGGTTTTTTGTGCCGACAAATTTTTTTAGTTGTTTTTTAGATAGATATATGTCATCTTGATTGAATTGCTTTCTCTCTCTGACAATTTATCTCGAGCTGAGAGATACGGCGTGAGTAGATTTCATCCCGAGTTCAGTGAAGTGGAAACTTTTTTTAGCAGACAAAGTTTATAGTGTGCACAAAAGTTTCACGCAAAATTTGTTCAGCATCATTATCCTTCCGCTTTAAAACATAAAAAAAACTTTTGGATTGAAATTATCAAAAAGTAAGTCAAAGTCGGATTAATCTTTTTGTTTTAAATATTCAGTAATTATAGCATATATTTGAACCGCATACATTACTGAATATATGTTAATGAGGATTCTAACTGT
Source organism: Sinella curviseta (assembly GCA_004115045.4). Taxonomy (NCBI): domain Eukaryota; kingdom Metazoa; phylum Arthropoda; class Collembola; order Entomobryomorpha; family Entomobryidae; genus Sinella; species Sinella curviseta. Next base: position 3,740,177 of record CM023203.3, read on the forward strand.
AAAAATCCACACAAAAATGTAGCGTGTTTTTTTACTTTCCAATAAAATTATAATTTGTTGGTCAAATCAATAAAAGCTATGCATATAGTCATTCGCGTGGAATGAAAATTAATTGTATCGAGTTTTTTTTCAATTTATTTTGCAATCACCGTGTATTCAAAAAATAACTGCCTCCCCACATAGAACAAAGAGAGGATTAACAATCTCAAAAGACAAATATTTTGTCGATACAACAGATTCTTGGAAGAGCCCTCATGTATGTACGTACAAACCAAACGAGTTTAAAGCATGGCTGAAAAATTCCAGCAAGGCAAATAAGGAATCAAGGTGGGTGAATTGAGTTGAGTATACCAAATGCATGTGTGGAACCGTTTGAAGGATCTCTGGTTCCCAGAATTTGTCGACATTTCCCTTTTTTCCACCATGCCCATTATCATCATGCTAAAAGAGCAAAAAAATGTAAACGAAAAAAGCAGTCATTCGAATGCGCTATTATTGTTGTTTGTTTGGGTCTCCATACATGCATTCTGGAACAAAAGAAGAAAATTACAAGGCAAAGCCTTTAAAGTGTTTTTACAGCTTATTTTTAGTCTTGGTATAAAAGCCGGGCTCAATCCCTTGACAATTGTTGAAAAACAGGTGACACACGCTCTCCCACCCACGTAATTTATAAAGGAATTGGACATGAAGGCTTGGCCCAAACTTGTGTGTGTCGTTTACATAAAAACGCGTTTGTCCCTTGGGATTGGGGAATAATAGGAAACCTCACTCTCTCTCTCTCTCTCACACACACACACACACACACAAAAGTACAACGTGTCAGGCAGAACGGCGATGAGATTAAATTAGATGCGACAAGGCTGCTACATATATACACATTTAGGTTGTGTTTTTACATGTATTTACTTTTCCGGGAAAACTGTGCCTTTTTACATATCCATCCACCTTACTACTCTTTCACCACCAAATAGCAATTTCAACAACAAAAGTTCACTGAATTTTTTGGAACGCTCTTTGGCTCCGATGGTGTGTGCATGTTCTATTCATTAAATTTAAAAGCATTTGAAAGGCGTATAGAGAATTGGGTTCTTCTTATATACGCTGTACATTTTCACTTTCCAGAGAAGCCCTATAGTTATTCTGTAAGAAAATGTTGTTTATAGAATAGAATTAAATATTATGGAGCGCACGCTTCAATTTCCAATAAACGTGCTTCCCATTAATGATTCTCATTACTTACCAAAAATAGCGTCGTACAGATAGTTAATCAAAATTTAAACAACATTTTACATGACACAAAAACATGGCGATACATTGTCATGATTTGATTAGGCACCCTTGTTTGCACAATTACATGCTTCCTGAGAAAAAAAAACGAGCATTTTGTTGACAGCAAATGTGAGGAATGAATTAGCTATTTATACAATTATTTATGTTTGAAAATAGAATGTGTATTTTTGGTACACGGTTACTTCATATTCTTGCGAGCATGAATAAATCATGACGACAATTTAATGGGAAGCAAAATCCTCAATGGGTAGTTACATAAAGCATATAGGTATATCATGGGAGCATATTTTGTGGAAAAAGTATAAATCTCGACTCTAAAACCGTCTTAAAAAATAATACCTATAATATTTTATTTTCGTCTGGAGATGACATAATACACGATAATTTCTTTGATTGTGAAAATAAAATTGTCGTCGAGTCAAAAGGCAAAGCAAATTGTAATTTTTTTTCTTGTCAGTTAGTTTTATAGTTGCGTAAGCCTTTTTCTTTCCTTTGATGAGTTGTGAGGTGTAATTGGGTTGTCAAAATGAGTGAACAACTCAGATTTAATTTGCATTTTGAATCATTTTTTTGTAAAAAAAATAACATTCATGCATAATAACCAATGATTATGTAACATGGAATTATTAAAAAATAAACATCCCCACATTTTTTTATAAATACTTTACCTGTCTACTTTTCCAGACCAGTAAACAAAATCAATTGAAACATGTTCTTGTTAAAAATTATGTCATGATTCAATATTCTCTCTCCCCATCCGGAACTTTTTTTTCTTCCTCCTCCAAGGCAACTTGTTTCTCCTCCACTCACACCGCAAAAATCGGAAATAAAAAGAAATTTTATACTTTTACTGGCCACCTTTTACTTTTGGCCTTGGGCGGGTGAGAAAAAGGTTAATGGTGGAAAATGTTCCAGAACAACAGCGGATGTTTCTACGTTTGATTTGCCCTCAATTCCCGTAAAACACCTATCTATAATTGCAATATATTATGGGGCTTTTTTGTCTTGTCAAGATTGTCTGTCTGTTTTTGGTCCATCCATTCGAAATCCCCCCTCGCCTGTCCATATATATGTATAATATGTACATATATTTGAACCCTTTTGGCCTTGAACTACCTATCTATACCTACTTGATATACTGCCGAAAAAAAGTTTGCCAGTGTTCCTCATCTTCCTCTTCTGTACACACATCATTATAGCTTGAGTCGAGTTGATAGGTAAATAAATAGGGACACTCTTCTCTGGTAACATATTTTCCTCTGCTTTTGCTTCTGCTGCTGTTGTTGCTGTTTACTTTTTACACGTTTCCTGCCATAAAATCATCATCACTGCAGCAGCAAAAGCAGCAGAGCATCTTCTTGTGCAAACTTTTAACTGTGCCACTTTTCAGTGCGAGTAAGTCTACCAACTTTATTCTCGCTCCGCAGCACAAAATGAAGTAGTGGCACACAAGACGAAGGCGAAGAAGAAGAAGAGCATTTATTACATGAATAAAATTTTGTTTTTTGGGATATAATTATTATTCTGATATCCTCACACAAACAGCAAGCAAGATGGTCTATATGAATATACATAAAATCCACAACAAATTGGTATGTCGGATGTCGAACATATTTTCTGGTACGTAGTTCCCGTCATCATGCAGAGAGAGGAGCCAACACCGTAAAAAGACGTGAAACATCAAAGAGTCCCGGTTTCAAGGGAAAAGCCTGGCTTTCTCTCTCTCTCTCTCTCTCTCTCCCCACAACTTTCTTTTTGCATGTCTTCTTTCTCAGTTTTCCCACCGGCTCAACAAAATGTTCTCTTCTGTTCTTCTTCTCTCAAGTCCTCTGTATATGTTTTTTGCACAACACTCCAGAGAAAGAGAAAGAGAGAAAAAGGAGCAAGTTATTTTTCCACACGGACTAGTACTTCTTGTTCTCTCCGAATGTGGATGTGAGTGAGAGAGAGGGGAAAAAACTGCCAAAGAAAAAAAGTAGGCATGAGGAAAAGAAATATAGGTACATATAGTAAAAATTTCGTTTGTGGCTAAAGCTTCTTTATGTAAAAAGGGTTAAAAGAATTTTGCCATGTAGCTCTTACCTCCTCCCCCTCCATCCTCCACACCTCCACCACCACAAGTATCATACACACTCATGAGCACATATATATTATATTATGGACAAAATGTCGTGGTGGCGGTTATGATGACGATGATACCAATGAGATGGGGGAGTGGAGGAGAACAACGGGAAAGTAGAAAGCAATAAGCACACTATTCTGACTACTTGTTCTTGCAAAGTTTTTTTTCCTAGAGGATCATCAGAGCAAAAAAAAGTTTTTTTTTTCTTCCCGAGTTTTTCATCATCCAAATAAAGTGTAAACACAATGCCATTAAGTGTATGGTAGAGAGTGAAGACGAAAAAAATCGTTCTAGGAAAATGAGCGTAGTGACTAGTAAGTAGATATGAAGGAGTGAAAGTTGTTTATTATTTATTATTAACTTTTTTTCGCAGGGAGAAAATTGAATATTTTATGATGAGCGGATCAGGAGAAGAAGGAGCAACAACAAGTGCGGAGATTGATTCAGATGGGTATTTTAGCGGTGGCGTTGGGGGCGGTGGAGAAAGTAACGTGTCGTTATTATCGCCATTGCCATCATCCTTGAACGAGTCCATAGAAGCATCATGGGACACTGAGTTTAGGGACTCGACCAGATTCTGGGTGCAGCACGTCTTCGTACCTGTTGTTATGATTGTCGGGGTTCTGGGAAATATCGTGACGATATTCATCCTGACGCGTAGACAAATGCGGACATCTTCCAATGTGTAAGCATCTTTAAACCACTTAAAAGACTTTGTGGCAAAAAAAAGTCGACGAGTTTTTTTTTCTCGGATGGTTTAGTACTAAAAAAACGGCAATTCAATTTTTGCTCTTGTGTGTGTAGGTATTTGACAGCGTTGGCAGTGTCGGACCTGGCGTTTCTAATCTTTTCCTTTTCCATGTCGTGGCGACATTACGAGTGCATGAAAGGGATATGGATTTACTGGCACTACATCCCGTTCGGGCTCTGGATTACGGATGCGTCGAGTAAGTGAATAAAAAACCCTTAAAAACCAGAATAAAGAGAGGGGAAAAAATCTCTCTCTCTCTCTCTGCGTGTATGTAGCGTTTAACGAACCATGCAATTAATAGTATGTAGTAACGGTCTTCATAAAAATTTACAGCAACAACGCCACGGACCGTTATATATATTTTTTAGTACGGCCATTATACAATATATACCATACTTAAAAATCTGTGGACGAAATGTCAGTTTTCTTACTTTTTTCTCCTACCGCATGCATGCGGGCTTTCTCTGCTATATAAAGGCATTCTTTTGATTAGGTATTTTTAGAAGGAAATCCTATTTTTATATACTAACTAGATATACTGGAAAGTATAGAATGCTTTCTTCCCCACATATACAAAAAAAACTCGCAACGGCTCACTTACTTTTTTTAAGGATCAGTCTGTCAAATTTCATTTCATGTAAAGCATTACTCTCTCTACTACACCATAAAACCTCTAACTTAATAATAAAGAATGTAACAGTGTAAAGAAAAATGAGGGTTTTTGGTTTCGTGTTGGATGAGATGGTTCAGAGAAATTGGTATTGACACTGTATCGTTTTGCCCCCTTTTTTGCCCCTCATTTCATAAGAGATTTCGTAAGAAGTAAATATAATATGTGTATGGTGTAGCAGGAAGAAAGATACACTACATTTCCTTACACTTGAAAAACCTCAAATTAAATTTTGTCCTTGTTGCTGATAGAAAAGTGCAGTATATGTTTTTTTTCTTTTTTCGTCCATGAACAGGTTCCACTTCTGTTTGGCTCACAGTGTCATTCACCATCGAGCGCTATATCGCCGTCTGCCATCCAATGACGGGAAAGGTAAGAAGAGATGAGCAAAAAAATATAATGTGGTGGAGTGTGGGTGGAGGGAGAAGGACAAGTAGTTAAACTGAGACCTTCACATTCTATAATTATAAATGTATGTAATGCTTTGTTTAAAATATACGGCTTATGTGGGCAGCAGTAGTTTATTATTTTCTTCCTCTTCCGTCTTTGTTTTATGATATATATATGCGTGCATAGCCTGTTATTACTGGTTATTACTGTATCTATTTAATTAGGCGCACGTTATTATTACCTATTATACAAGAAGGCCCAACCGTATTATTTGAATTTACATTGCCACTGACTTTGCTCTTGTTGCTCTTGTTTGTGTCAATAGGTTTTAGTGTATGACCTTAATTAACCAAAGGGAAAGCAAATACACACTTATTCATAATATTTGTCATCTTCAAAGTAAAAACTTGTTTTTGTTTTATGGTGGTGGTGGTAGCTGTAGTGGTAGGATATATGCTGGATATATGATGACAAAAATGTATATGCAGTCGCTGAATAGAACTCATTAGCAGAATGTGGTAAGGTCAATTACAAATGATACTTTACACAGAAAACAGAGCAGTTATGTTGAGATAAAGGAGCATCTGTTGTAAATAAATAAATTGCACAGAGAATACAGCCGAGAGATGAGCATTTGATGCAGGCTCACATTACAAACTTGATGCTCTGATTAGGTATGTGCGATTTCTAAAAAAGCAAATACTCTGCTTTTCTCCGAAATGTAGATTAAAGTGAGTACACGAGAAACTACGGAATGCAACAAATCAACAGACTTGTTGAAATTCAAAGTATACGTATCACATTTATAAAAGCCAACCAGTCTGTTCATCCGTCGAGACTGAGTTACACAAGTTTATATACACTTGCCGATTTCAGTTCTTACCTTTCCCCCTATTTTGTCAAATCTACTAAATTACAGTATTTTGTGCATTCCGATGAAGAATTCTTGATGTGATTACCTAGAACAGTAAGTACTTCACTATTGCCTTACTGCATCTTCTGCTAATCCCTCGGGGGACGTTTTTCTAATTTTCTCAAAATCTATTTACGTGCATAAATTGCGCATCGGCTGTACAAGTTAGAAGAACATATGTTTCGAAATATTTAAACTTTAATAATAAATCAAGTATTGCATGCATTATTATTCAGCGTATACCTACGCAAGTAGATAATCTACGACACACTAAAAACTTTTAATAGTGGCAGTAATGATGATTGATCCAGTTCCATGAAACTCGCATAAGAAAGGAGAGACTTGACAAGAATTTAGACTACTCACTAACTAGATCCAAATTAACTCTAAAGTTTATAGGTAACTTTTGTAGTAGCTAGCAAGTTGGTTTGATTAGAGAGGAAAGTTTGCTTTCTCCATATATTATATAGTATATAGTTTAAAAGAAAATATGAAGATGAAAAGGAGTCTGTGGAGCATGAAAGCTATGATTTCGTATATCACGTCCCCTGAAATTACGCTTTATCCTTGTCTCCAGAGTGGCAGTCTCCTTGCCATACGCCCATATATTATGATTGCACATTATTATTGATTTGAATCCCTTCTAATTTCCAGGCTTACTGTACCGAAAAACGAGCAAAGTATGTAGCAATTCTCGTCTACATCCTCTGCTTCCTTCTCACCGCTTCCACACCATTCGAGTGGAAATCTGTTGTGGAGGTGGTGGCTGCCTCCAATCCCGGAATCAGTGCCAGCAATGAAACGGTAACAGCTGCAAAATATGTTTGCCCAAATTGACACATGTTATACTCGCAAGAATGTTTGAAGCGTTTTTAATTAAAAGCGCATCAATGATGATGCTGATGAGATGGATGACGATGATGAAAGAAAATTTATAATAATAATATGAACTCATTCTTTTTTCTTTTCTTATTTCACTCTCACCTGCAGATATACATTCTGCAAAATACGGATCTCGGCAAGCACCAAATCTACCGCTTGGTCTACCACTGGTTCACCATCCTCTTCTTTGTCACGCTTCCGCTCTTCATCCTCGCCATCGTGAACGTATTCCTGATCAATGCCGTTCGAAAGTCCCGAATGGTTCGCGAGGGCATGACAAACTCCCATCTCCACTACCAACGACGCTTGCAAATCATGCGACAAGAGGATCGGATCACCATCACGCTGATAGCCGTGGTGATAATGTTTCTCATTTGCCAAGTTCCCACTGCTTCCGTTCTTATTTACACGGCCATGAACAATCCGGCATCCCACGGATCCCCGGAAGAGAATGTGCTCCTGGGCTTAGGCAACATTTTTAATTTGCTCGTCGCGATCAATGCAGCCTGCAATTTCCTCCTGTACACGGCGCTGAGCGACAAGTATCGACGGGTGTTCTTCAACGTGCTCTTTGTGCACACCAAATGCTGGGGAAATCAGAGGAGACGGGAAAGGTGCAGGCGTGTGGTATACTGTACCCCAACTCATCATATTTCCAGGTTGAATGGCAACACCAACACGATTGGGTGGGTGGTGGCGGCGGCGGAAATGATATTATTATTACTTTTTATTATGAGCAGCTCTGCTAGAATTAATTATTATGAGGATATAATCTCTCTCACACCGTGTGCCCCTAATTAACTTTTTGGGTATTTAATGACTTGTGATGATGTTGTGGTTTTTGTACTAATAGGCTATCCAATTTACGACTTGTTCCACCGACAGTGAAGGTTAATGGCTTTGTCAGCATCCAGAATCCCGTGGGATGTAGCTCTTGTGGGGAAACGCGAGATCCGGCAACAACAACAGGTACTTGTGCTCCCGCGGCTGCTGCCGTGGTGGCTGCAGGCGACATACAAGAACTCAAGGTGCTAACGTTGCTGAGGAAGGGAGGGACGACGTCTATGGAAAGGTTTTACTGCTCGCCAATGGACTCGGGAACATTTACCTTGACAAAGGAATTTCAGAGCATTTAAATATTTTAACTATTTAAACTGTCGTGTTAATTTTTAAGGGATTTGTATAAAAGCATAATATATCATTTTTAACTGTTGTGAATAAAACTCTATTGAATGTCGTGATGTTTCGTGAAAAATTATGTCGCAAAATTCTCTCGGGAATAGATTGGCTTGTCAATTAACATCCTCCAGCAGCCTGTGTCTTGGTGCTCGTCTGAAATTGTCTGAGGAGTCGTGTCAGCGTGACTTTCAACTTTCAATTGAATTTGCGAAAGTTTCTAGCCCAAACAGTTACCGAGAATGGGAGATTTGAGTATATGCATTTTCTGAGAGAAATCTATCCGGATCGAATTCCCCGGATTTGGGATAGAGATAAAAAGAGTCTCTGTGGAGCACCCCAAAGGCATCACGAGCACTGCTCTACCTGAGCCGATCTCGAGACTCTAAGAGTAAGACTGTCTGAGAATCGCAGAGAGAGAGAGAGAGAGGCTTCCAGACGACAAGCAAATAAAAGGGACTGGTGGAGAAACGTTATAGAATCTCAAGGATGCAGAGTTCTCCAAATAGGGATAGGTCGGAAATCACAAGAGATGAGATATTTTGTTGCTTTTGTGATGAGGATGCTGCTCGTCTCTGCGGTTGTTGCTACCTTTGAGATGAAAAGGGCATCCATATTTCGTGATGCTTAGGTGCCTTGGGTCCAAGTCAAGGTGAAGCGGGGCAAATTGGATGTTGTCTCGTTATTTCCTGTTATAAATTATTAAATCATTATCCATGTAATCCATATTTTGCAGGTTTAATTAGTAAATTCATTTTCTCCGTTAATTAATAAATCATGCTATACTGCAAATATGAAAGTAGCGAGATTGTCAATAATTTCCATCTACTGCGTTTCTTCGTGGCCCCGTTTTGACCTGAATTTTGCTATCATCTTATCTAAAATTTTAAAACGCAGTTAACATCATAAGATGAATAGGTAAGTAACGTTGATGTAATGTGTTACGTGTAAATTAGTTTTTCACCTGCTTCACTTCATTATTCTGGTTGCCCCATTCAATACATTTTTCATAGAATGCCTGTTCCAGAGTGGATGAGAATGACGAAACACGCACATCAAGCACTCTTTGTGTCTTTTTTCAGAATGAAATGAATGAATGCAATAAAATTAATTAATTAATCGTGTTACGAAAATGTTTTTATTTAAATAAGTACTTGTAGAGTAAGTGCCTACTTACATGCATACGTATTTATAATGCTTCGCTGAAACTTGCATAAATGTGTCTTTTGTCAGCGTAGCTCTCCTGTTATCAGGTCACCCGTGAATTTCAGCAAAATATGTACTAAGGCACTCTCGGCAAACATTTGACCGTGTTCAAGTGGTCCACCATTGTGCTCTTCCGTGAATATGCGAGCATATTATTTGTCAAGTTTCTCGAATATTTGTGCCGACGATACTCATATAAGTGGAGAGCGTTTTGTAAGTGAACCCACGCGACACAAACTTTCTGCGTAAGGTAGCCAAATGCTAGGTTTCGAGACAAACAGACCATCATGAACTCCTTCACAAATAGATACTTGTAAGATGTGCCCGGATTTGTTGAGATGGTGGGCGTTGTTGGAGGTTTTATATTATAGGCTTTCTAAGGCTAAGAGTCCGTTGTCGCGATTACGTTCAGTGGCCCAACAAACAATTGGAATGTTTTGCGAGTACGCTCGGTAAACACGCTCATTCCAACTGGAAACATTAATTAACAAAAGCGTGCCTGAATTCACTGTAATTGTATTTAAAAATAAAAGTATTTGGGAAAATGTAAACTAATTTATTATTACCTGCTCCAATGTATGAGATATGTAACATTCCTTTAAAATGGGAGGTACTCTAATCATCAGCCGAGCCGCTAGAACCAATTCACCTGTGGAAAATTTTACATAACTTTCCTTTCAACCTATTCACGTTTCAATCCTGTGATGGAATCTGTGTTTAAAAATAAATTCCCGTGTAAAAAGAGTAGAATGAATAAGACGAGTAGCACAAATGGTAAGGTGGGACAAAAAGATGAAATGGCAAAAAGGAGATGGATACGATGATGCTCTGACATCAAAAGCCTGTCTTGCAACGACATGCCTGATTGATTTGTGGAATTCATATTCCACTTTTTTAAAGTAAGATTCCACGTCCTCGTTGCACGGAAAGAAGATAAGAAACTTTTTGCTTGCTCCTATCTTTCTTTTCGTTCAAATAAGCTTAAAACCATTATACGTGACCTTATGCTGTCATATGAATGAGAATGCTCAAGCATGTTGACAGACATGACATTTTTGCATAGAAAAATTACACATACCTCTATTCCCGTGGGTAAAAGTTGTAAGTTGAAGAATGGAATGAAAGGCATGCCTAAAAAATACGTCTTTGTCATCGCGTACATGATAAGAATCAGTGAAGAATTACTAAAAAGAACCTTTTCACCAACAAAAAAAGTATCTCTCTTTACGTACCTGGAAAACAAGTCATGCTTTCTACACGACACGACTCCTACCGTTCAATAAAAATGCTAATTAAATGAACATTTTTTTTCTTCCGTTCCTGTAAATGTAATCCATCTCCCTTCATCTTCTCTCTGAAGATATTTACTCTCTGCTGTGGCATCAAAAGGAGCCCATGGCCCAAGATAATGGGCACATGATGATAATGAGAGGAGAGAGAGAAATCTTTCTCTTCTTGTGTGGGTGTGTGTATGTGAGCACAAATATAGGTAGCAACAAATCCGAAAAATGATCGGCTTGAGAATTGCTGAAGCGAAATAATGATGGGATCTTATGAATAACTTTGAAGTGAAAGGGGTGACAGTACGTCGAACTCGAGTTACTGCACTGCGACATTGTATCCGTTTTTGAAAAACTCAAACCGGTGTATAGAGTTCTTACTTAGGTACCTATATATTCCGTTACGTACATCGCGGCATATCATACAAATTTCGTGGAAGTACCGTTTTGTACAATGGATGATGGAAGTTGTGTGTGGGTGTTTATCATTTATCATTTATGCTCTTTACTTTGTTTCTTCCTTAGCCGACAAAGTGTAAAGATACCTGCTATATGCGTCATTCATCATGATCGGATAATAGGGTTAGTGATAAAAACTTGTGGGTTTTGACGATGCGATGGTGTGAGGAAGGGATTTCGCAGAACGCAACCTGGAATTAAATTGTTGTTCTGCATTCCAGTTCCCGGAAGTAGGAAACCATAAAATAACTGCCACGGTGCCACCTTCATCGTTATTTCGATTTCATAAATAAATGCTATGTTTGAGGTGACATTTATAAAACGGTTCGGAGTTTGATAATCCCTCACAACACTATCGAGTTTAGTCTTTGGAAATATTGGCATAAGATATTATTGGAATCAGTCTTTGCATTACTACGGGAGCTGGTCGTCTGTTAGTGCATTCTCATTCTTAAAAAATTGCCAAAGATGAGTCATGAGTATGAGGATGTTGTTCATGGCGTCAATGATTTGGAAGCTGACGGACACCATTTTCATCGTTTAGAAATAGAGATGGCTTGCATTCCTGCAATTGAATCATCACATAGCACGCTCCGTGTTATAACTTGTGTAACAAGTGAAAGAAGAGAAAGGTCATCTTGAGCTCACTAACCTTTCCTTTCCACCTATTTAAAAAAATGCTTACCTAACAGCTTAAACCTTTGTGTGTTGGTATTACGAACATAGCTTCCTTTATGGAATCAATAGGCAGCTGAATCGAGGACTCAACATCTTTGTGCCCTGTTTCGCGTGTACTCGTATTTCGCTCTGAAAGGTGGCCCCAACAAATATATATTCTTTCAAGTTGTTTCAAGGATACAAAATACATCATCATGGTCATTTGACCCCACACACGTAATGCAATCAATTACATAATCATTTTCTATTTTTGAATGTCTTCTGCTCTCAGACTGTTGGCGTCCGTGTCCGTGTTTCAGATTGCTTTGCCAGACTTGTAGTAACAAACAGGTCTACAATTTAGTGGGATGATGACAGGACTGGCTGTCAACTTGGCATCATTCTCTTTTCCAAGTATGGAGGCTTAGTGGCTTTTTTAACGTTCTACGAACACAAGCTGTAAATATAAATCATGTTATATAGTTTGTTTTCCGTGCCCTATTAATGACGCGTTATATAGGAATGTTTGTTTTTTTCTCTTCAGAAGGAAAGCTGCTATACAGCTCTCTCCTGAGGTCATGTCATAATGTGTAATCACAGTGAAAAGAAAAGGGATTGTATTTATGTACCTATATTATTATTAAGACCTTCTTGAGTTACTGTTACAGCATCAGGGTTACTTGTAATTAATGAAACGAGTACATCTGTAAGCAAACGTGCATCTCTACTCAATGCTTTTTACAATTGCCACCATGTTGTTATCATTAATAATAATAGGTAGTACAAATTTATGTAATAAGATTTTGTAAATGTTTTTACAGTGAAAGATAAAACTGGATAAATCATTAAAATTCAACTTTCTGGTTTTTGTTTGTGGACTAACGTGAAATGACGTCTTTTTCCTTCTACCATTTTACTACGTGAATAAAATTCCTGCTTACATTTTGGTTGGCTCTCCTATTTGTACAGTAATTGAAGTGCACTTGGCGGAAACTAGGTACTCCATGTATGCGGATGCGGTAAAAAGATAATCAATGTGATTTCTTCCTCATTTATATACGAGTAGGTTAAAAACTCGACTCGTGTCACGGAATTTTTTCCAATTTATTAAAAAGTGTCGACACACTTTCTAGCATGGCGACGAGACGCCTTCCGCTTCACACAAACTTTCTCTTTCCCAGAACAACGGACAAGTTTTTATTTACTTTACTTTATATTTTGTTAGTTTTGACATAGACATACAGTTTTCCATATAAGCGAGCGAATTGTGTAGCATGTATCACCAATTCTATTAATACAACCACATTATCTACAGACGCCAGCAAAAAACCCAATTACCACCCGCCACCACCACCACAGCTTGCCATTCTTTAAATCTGCAACTGCATCATAACGATAAGATAGGATGTAACGATACTAAAGAAGGTGAGCACTGTCCCGCTGCTGACAACGTAGCAGCCGGCACACTCAAACCCAAACTCATTACACCCTTCCAGCAAGCACTTAATCCGGTACATTCTCCTCATTTGCTCCTCTCCAAACTCCTTATCGCCCCCTTCACACTTCAAATCCTGTTTTGCCAGCTCCCTCATCAGCGCCCGTTTAAACTCTCCACTTTCCCGATGCACCTTCCCCATCTCCGTCAACAGCATAATGTTCTGCGTGCTGTAATGAATCACGACTGCCACGAAAATCATCAAGCTTGTCATCGGCAGCACGCTCATCCTTTTCAGAGGAATGTAGCTCATAATTACGATTTGCAGTATCATGGCCACTTTGCAAAATAAGAGCAGTCCACTGAAAATGCTGTTATATTTCCTCATTAGGGATCTCAGGTGCTCGTACTTCCTAACTTTTGTCTGAATCGTGCTAAAGTCGAGCCGTGATGAATCGTTTGGGTCGATAATGTTCAGGTACTCCAGCAACCAGTTGAAGGTCCTCGCCACGACTATCGAGAAGAAGAGAAACTGGTAGAGGGCCAGGTAGGAGTAAATCACGAGCAGGAACTCGGCTGAGAAGGATATAATTGTAAGAATTGTTGTCAGCGGGGTAGAGGAAAATGACTCGCCTTCGGCAAGGAAGATTGAGGTCATGTGCGCCTTAAAATGGGGATGGTTCCAGTGGTTCAGGCCAATAAGACACATGGATGCCAATGTGATCAATGGGAAGTAAATTACTACTCTGTAGAATATTTGCTTGTGTCGTCCAATGAATTTTTGACGATTTGCCATGTCTAGAAAATTATTACAGTTCTTAAAAGCAAGTCAGTACAATAAAGTAAAATGGAAATGCATACTGACCTTCACAAAAGATGACCCGGTCGGCAAGATTGATTTCGTAAAAGAACTGGGATACTCCACTGCGCTTGAAATGTGCCCAGGCATATATTCCAAGCACCATAATCTGCTCGATAATGTAGCAAGCTATTGCAAGCAACCGCACACCTTTATCATCACAATAGTTGGGATGATTGCAGTTTTTCAAACTGAAGAAGCGGAAGATAAAGCATTTATATAATAATATAATAATGACACTTTTATTCATTTAATTCTTTCTTTGTCACAAACTGGTAGAGAACGCCCTACTAAGTAGGCAATTATTGTTCTCTAAAGTTACACAAAACAAAAATTACAATTAGTGAAACCGTAAAACACAGTATAATCTGAACACAATTAACATTTATAAACGCAAGTAACCCCAACTAATTATCAGTAGTAAATTAGTTAACTAATAATATTTATGACAAAGTTAACATGACGTTTTTTAATTTCATTTTAAACTTTTTGAATGTTTCACAACACTTCAACTCGACGGGTAATCCATTCCAGAGTTTTACAACCCTGTACTCAAACACGCGCTTTCCTATCTCAAGTCTCGGAAAGAACGCCGACCTATAATCACCGTTCCTTCTAACATTATAGCTGTGCACATTGCTTATCATCTGAAAATTGTCATTAAAATAAGGCACATCACCTTTCTTTACAATCTTATACATTAGACACAAACACCTAAAATCAGAGAGTTTTTTCGGAAATAACCATTTCAGTGATTTTTTTATTTTATCCGCTATCGGGTCAAATTTTCTAACCTTTAAAATCAACCTTCCGAGTGTACGTGTAATTCTTTCAAGAATCATGAGATATTTGTTTGCACAAGTACCATATACTGCAATCATGTACCCCATTATTGATGAGACAAGTGCTTCACCAACCTGCTTTAACTGCAATGTAGTTAAATGGTCCCTAATCATATACAATGAACGTATGCGTATGTAGCACATCTTTGCCACCTTGTCGATATGTAGGTTCCAGGTCAAACTCCTGTCAAATGTGACTCCGAGACATTTCAATGAAATCGAGTTAGGAACTACCGTGCCATTTAAATTAAAACAAAAATCATTTAGACTTGATACTTTCCTTTTCGAACTCAGTGTTATCATTTTGGTTTTATCAGAGTTTAGACACAGCTTATTGTCCTTGAAATACTCACAAACCATATACATATCAGACTCTATCGAACTCTGAAGAAGATCTAAAGAGTTGTGTGACCCGAAAAATATAAAATTTGAGTCATCAACAAACATTACACCATACCCTTTGTCAACCACTGAGGGAAGGTCATTCACAAATAACGCAAACAAGATTGGGCCTAACACACTGCCGGCGGGAATGCCTAGTAACGCGTCTCGACAATCTGACCTTCGACCATTAACTTCTACGAACTGCTTTCTTTCCCCTAAATAGCTACGCAACCAATGATCTGAAATTTTGTATTTGTCTTTAAGTTTGGTAAGCAATAACTCTCTATGTACGGAGTCGAACGCCTTTCTGAGGTCAATCGAAATCAGTACGGCAATTAAACCCTTGTCTATATTCTTCATAACTAAATCAGTGACAGCTAAGATTGCATGTTCTGTCGAATGCCCCTTTCTGCACCCAAACTGTGAATTGGCAATGAAACTTCTGTCTATAAGATATTTCACCAACTTGTCATAGAAAATCTTCTCCATTATCATAAGCAGATTCGATTGGATTGAGATTGGCCGAAAATCTTGTGGTAACTTTGCATTATCAATTTTTGGAATTGGTACTATACGGGATATTTTTAAAGACTGCGGTATAATTCCAGTGTTAAAACAAGCTTGGCACAAATTCAGTATGGACATATGCACAGCAGGCAAAGGCAACAATTTGTCGAGAAAATATTTAGAAACTCCTGTTGTATCAAGTGACTTTGACGTTTTTCGCCTCAAATGTTTCCACGCACTAAAGAGATTGCAATGACTGACGGTGTCCACTCGAAACTCTTCTTCAGTTTGTTTTACCGCACTACCCGCCTGGAGACTGTTCTGAACTTTACTGCCCGGTGGAAATCCCATCTCACAATAGTACTTATTTAACTCGTTAAGGTCTATATTAGCTGGCATTGAAGACGATCTCTTAAAGTTTATGCTCATAAAATTTTTTATCGTATCCCAGATATTTGATTTTTTTACTTGTCCTTGAACGAAATTTGTCAGGTCACATTTTAGGGATTCCCTAATCAAATTATTATACCATCGCATTTTCTCTCTGTGAAAATCAAAACGTGATTCTTTCCACTTTCTATAATGATAGAGTCGAACAGTGATAAGTCGTTTTGTTTTATGAGACGCGTACTCAGAGGGTAGACCTTCAGTAAAACGCTTTTCAATGGCTGGAACATGACTAATTGACTCTCCTAACGTTCCAATTACTTGACGACAAATTGATACAGGATCTGTAGCGTTAATATTTTCTAGGGAATTTCTACAAAGGGTACTGATTGCTTCCCAATTTGCGAGAGAATAATCATGGAAACGGAACTTTCTAACATTTTTATGCGCTGATAACTTAACTGTACACGACACCAAACTGTGATCTGAGCAACTATTATCTGACACTCCACATTCTAAAAGGTCCTCTGAATTACAGTTAGCAACAAAAATAAGATCAATCAAATTGCTCTTCCTTGTCGGCTCGGATACAATTTGTCTAAATCCATGTCTCTTTGCCACCACCTCTAAACGCTTGGTATTTAAATCTTTGGATAAAAAATTAATGTTGAAATCGCCCAGTATAAAACATTTTTTCCCGCTTCTGGCAAGAAATTCGAAACACCTGCCAATATTAAAGATATCGTTTGAGATGTGTGACGTTCTGTACAAACATAGAACTATGAATGATTTATTATACGACACCTGAACTGAGGCTGCTATTAACTCTAATGAAGTTGGTAGTTTCCAGTCATCTTTTGGAACGTTAATTAAATTTGACCTGTAACTGTTTCTCAGTAAAATACCTACGCCACCCCCACGATCTAATCTGTCACACCTTAAAAATTTGTACCCTGTAGGCAGAGGGCAAACATCACTATCATTTAACCACGTCTCAGATATACATAAAATATCATATTTATACATTTGACACAACCCGCTTATTATGTTATATTTGTTTCTATAGGAACGCACATTTTGGTGTGCAAGTAGTATTTTACCCGCACGCTTGCAAGACCTTCATAAAATTTCCCCGTTTTCTGTTTCCATGTCTCCGTCAACGGAACTATAGTCGTTGTTCTCCATTGCCGTATTTATGTGGTCATTCTGAGTGAAGGCGAGTCGTTTTGCAGGCGGATCGTCCTCAGGGTGTTCTTCACATTCTTCATCATCCAAGGAGCGTTTTTCTGCGTCTAGACGCCTTTGCGGTCGGGCACCGTTTCTCGCTCCAGGTAGAACGAACTTTTTCGAGCGGGTTACTACAGGACTTCTTGGTTGAAGTCTTTGAGCCCTGGTTTTATCCTGACAGACACTTACACCCGTAAACTGCGCTAGTCCCTTTAATTTTTTACAATTCGATAGTATTTTTCGTTTTTGGGGAAAGTTTGGAAGAGAAAGGCGAATTGGGCGCGGTCGGTTACTCTGGGGTTTCCCAATTCGAAGATGGATAATGTCAGCTTTTTCATCAGGAGCAATAATATCTAGCAACTCTCTAAACACCTTCTCGCCTGCCGGATCTTCACTTATGCCAAAAATCATCAGATTATTTCTTCGTTGCGCCTGATCGCGCTCCTCCTTTATTTCCGCCCTCAACTCCGATTTCAAACGATGGAACTGGTTGTTTATATTTGAAGTATCGCCTGCCTCTACCGTTGTGAGTCGTTGATCAAGTTCTTGAAATTTTTCTTCTTGTCGCTTTAAATTCTCCTTTACTTCACAGAAACCGGTTTCTACAACTTCCAGGCGCTTGTTTGCTTTAGTTTGTTCCTCCCGTGCCGATTTGATTTCACTTTTGAGGTCATTCATTCCTTGTATCAGATCCTGACGTAGCAGAGAATATAGTTGATCAATGGTCATTGGCGCTTTACTTTGGCCATTTGCGATTTCCTCAGTTGTCTGGTTTTCAGTTGCCATAATAATAACTGCTTATTATCTGCGGTATACAACATAAACGAGGTGCCAGTATCTTTGACTTCAAGTATGGAACGCCAACCGTAAACTCGGATATACATATACCATATAAAAAAATCACTTATCTGTATAGGTATATATTCCTATCCTTTCCATGTAAAGAGTCATCTGGTTTCAACAAAAGAGTACTGGACCAATAACTGAGGAAGATTATTTTCAATTTTCTGAAGCTGGGCACAGAATTTCTAAATTTGGATGATCGCTACGTGTAGATTAGAAAGTTACGAATCGATCGATATAAAATTTAGCACTATTTATAAGTTAAGTTGATTTAAACAATTAAATAAATAATTATTCTACAAGAGATGTTTGTGTGTGCAGCTGCTTGCTTTAGCTGATTTCGTGTTATAACTTGTGTAACGTCTTTTTTCCAACAGCAGCAATAGCATTGTATCATATTTGCTTGTTTTATTGTGTGGCCTAAAGATAGAGAGAAAAGAAGTTCTCCTCTTTCACTCTCCTCTCTCTGATCTTGTGTATAACTTTCCAGGAAGTAGATTTCTCTGAAGCTGACGACTGACTCTGAGGCTTTGAAGGTGTATAACGTATCCCGAGAACCGTTCTGAGCCCGGCTAAAAATGCCACACGGGAGCTCATCAAGGTCTCTGGGAAAGATGATTTGGGCAGGTGAAAAATGCAATCTAGTGGAATGTAACGTGAGCGATGTGATGAGAATGAGGATTTGAATTTTGACTTTTGTAGGACGACTTATTTTTATGTCCTGACTAAATACCTATTAGTTTCAGCTATTTCACATTTTCAACAAAAAATGTATCGTTCGTTTTTTATTAATTTTACAACATTCTCCAGTTTGTACTTTTTTATAATAAATTTGTAACTGTAAAGGATTTTTGCTTTAAGCCTGACCACTGGGCACTGGCTGACTAGAGAAGTATCCATGAGGCTTTGGAATAATAGGCTTTCCATCACTTCCCCACTCAATCTTCTCAATTCGCGCAATCCTATCACCAAAAATCCTATCCGCATACTGTGAAGCATGGTAGGTCATCCATGTCTCGGTTAAATCTTTAGAGAGTCAAATTACAAATGCATTAAAAATACTGCGTTACAAGTAAGTACTACTTAATTTGTTACTACGAATATATATCCACTCACCCGGCGAAGTTGTAAAGCCGACATGACCAGGTCCAAAAACTTGCTCGCTGGGTTCCTTGCAGAATACAGGCTCAGGTCCGTAAACGTCCTTCCATGCAAGCGCATCCAGTGGATCCTGACCATCCTCAATAATCCTCAAGCCAGTGCAATAATCCGGTCCGCCGGGATTTCCCCCAGAATATGTAAAGTAGGTTACATTTCCTCGTTTAAGGAACGCTGGTCCATTTGTGACTCCTGCATGCCAGGATTGAGTGGGAGTCAAGAGCGCTTTTCTTGTCGTGACATCAACCGTCATCGGATCCGTCATACGTGCAATGTGTAGCCCGTACGGGGCTTCCTGAGATTCGTACACCAGATGAAGGTCATCCTCCCGTTCCATTACTGTTCCGTCCGCAGTTGTTGCTTGGACGGCAGGAAGAAGGAGGGCCTTGGGCTCTGACCAGGTTCCAAATGGATTTGTCGGATCCACTGCTTTGCTCACGTATAAAGTGTGATAATCCTCGGAGCAGTTTTTGGCACTAAAGTAAATGTAGAGCTCGTTGTTAATCAGACGCATCTCTGGAGACCACACTTCGCTCAGGCAGGCGCTAGTACCATCCAGTAATGTTTTTGTTGGGGCGTTACGGAAGTTTGTCAGGTCCTTGCTGGCCATGATTTTTATGGGTGGATTGGCTCCGTTACTGGCTAGGGTGAGGTAATAGGTGCCGTTGTGTAGAAGGACGTGTGGGTCCGGGGAATCTCCTGAGATGATTGGGTTGGTGAAACTGGTTTTTGCGATGGTGGATGGCTGGCCACTCGGAATGGGGATTGGGGAATAGTAGCTGTCGGGAATATTTTATGAATGTATAAACTTTCAAATGTCTTCCATTAAATTGCAATTCCATGATAATAAATCACTTACCCGTGAGGTCTTGGAAAGATGGGCTTCCCATCAACCGGATCCCATTCAATTTTCTCTGCTCTGGCAATTCGATAATGTTCTATCCGCTCCTTATTATCTGCGTGTGCAATTAATGCGTTAATTTCACGGATCGTTAACTTTGTATTTATTTTAGTAAAACTATATACCTGCAGCATGATATATCATCCATGTCTCGGACCTATCCGGACTCACTGTAAACGATGCATGACCACTTCCGTACACGTCTTCGTCAGGATTCTGATAGAAAACGGGGCCGTCCTCTGGGCCATACCTAAATTAACAGGACAAAACGTTTAACCATTTCATTTGCAATAAATTAAAAGCACTTTAAACCGTAAAACCTCTTACCACCAGTTGCTGGGAACCATTGGATCCAGTCCTTCGTCAATGCTCATGAGCCCGAGACAGTAGTGCTCGGAGAACGTGAAGGAGGCTGCGAATAATAAATACGAAACATTCCTGTTGTAAATGAAGAAAGGTCCTTCATTAACGTTCCTTTCCCAGGGGAGAAGTGGCTGGCGGATAATGGAAAACTCTGTCTTTGTTGTGACAGGGTCAATCATTTCAGTAATGAGGATGGAGTCGTGGGGAATAGATCCTGGAATCATATCCCTTCCGCTCCAGACGTAGTAGATCTTGTTGTTGTGCTTCAGAATGGTTCCGTCCACACCGGGAAGCTCGAGATTGGGAAGGAGTCTGATTGCTTCTTCGGTCCAGTTGCCCATTGGATTTGTGGGATCATCTGCTTTAATTACCCAGTTCCGGTTGAAGTCACCTTCCTTGCCCATGGCAAAGTAGATGTACAGGTTGCCTGTGCAAATATTTTAATTTATCAAAACTTGGTGGTTTTAATTAAGTTATATTTTTAGATTATATATGATTACCGTCAATTTCGTGCATTTCTGAAGCCCAGACATTATGATAACCCGCTGGAGCTCGGAATATCACGTTGGATGGAGCGTTACGGAAATTTGTCAGTTGGCTACTCTGGTAAATAGTCAGCTCATGTTCGTTGTCTGTTGAGAGGAGCATGTAGTAATATGGCTCCAGGTAGATTACAAAAGGATCTGCAGAGTTTCCGTCTATAATCGGATTTGTGAACGTGGGATCCAGCTGCCCCTCTGACGTGGGTACGAGGAGGGGGAGGAGAACGGTGAGGAGGATTTGGAACCTCATCATGGCTGTAACTGCTGTAACAGATAATGTTTTGCTAACGGTGATGTGTCCAGTTGCGTGGGTGGGACAAGAGTGAATTTAGGATGGCAAAGATGTCGGAATATTATGGTCATTTTTTCACAAGTGGTTTATTTGTCAGATGAACAAGTGTCAAGATTATTTCGTCAATTTTTGGCATTTGATTGTCAAATTATGACAGTTTGTCGAAATTCCGTCAATCATAAATTTGGAAATCTGTGGAGACGTGACAGATCACGCAGTACGCATACGCAGACTTTAGATTGTGATTGTGATCATTTTTTTCTGATATCGATTTAATTGGTTTGTCATATTTGTAACTCGCAACCTATTTATTTCGTGAGTAAATACTCAATTAGTCAGGATCATTGACAGAAGTATAGCAGCGTGATAAGTCCGATTCCGAATGAACGGTACATAGTCCGCATTGAGCATAATGTTTTTTTGCATTAAAACGTGCACATCAACCATTTCCCTTCATACTTCAAACAATAATTGACAAAATCGGAATCGGCAAAAAAATAAAAAATATTATTATTATAGCTTTCCAATAAACTTTTTATTGATGGAACTTGCAATGAAAGTTTGATGTGTAGCATTGAGTGCAAATCCATTCAATTTCAACAGCAGCAGATATACGCATGTGAGCACACTTGCAGAAAAAAATCCAAATGCTGCACTCATCTTCATTTTTTTATGATCTCATAACAAAAGTGTAAGAGTAGTAGGCTGACAGAATGCCACAAATTTTTAAGCTACTTTTTTTTACCACACACATAAATACATCTACTGCAATTGCTATAAAACCGCAAGACTTCCTTCCTACTCCAGCCAGTCAGCCGCAGGCCCGGACCCATATAATTATAGACCACTATAGAGGATGAAGCAAGATGATCATGATGAGAAAATTTGATTATCGCGACATTGAAAAACAATGCGTTGTATTGTTACATGCAATGCAACCAACTATAACTAACGAACTATAACCTTGCCCAAAAACGTGTAGGAACCTAACATGCTATACCTATTCCATGTTTATATGCACACATGCATGCGTTCTGGTTCACAATAAAATATGCAAAAAAAACTTCTTCCGCCTACGATACCGGATACTATAAAGCATGTCAGAGAGACAGGCTAAAAAATCCAACAAAACGTGGTAGCATCAATATCATCAGTCAGCAAGAGTAGCAATTTGTCAATCAAGGCTGTAAACAATGAAATTCAATTTAGCTTGATTACAAGATTGCGTGGTGTGCTCTGAAACAGAAAATATCGTTAAAAGTTAAGCCACATCCTGTGAACAAGGGCCGTATTTATGCACTAGGATTACGATTACTTGTAATCAGTTCATGTTTGGAAGTCGCTCAATTCAGAGCAAAGTTGCCTATCAGTAAAATATTTCCCACAAACTTGTTTCCTTAATCTTTAAAGTTTATTATTAAAATGCACAAATCTACTTTAAAATCGTGTCTTCTTCTTTCCGTCGCATTTTTGCTGCTATCTACCCACTTTGTTGAGAGTCGGCCACAATTTTGGTCACGGATTCGAGAAAGTATGTATTGAAGTAACGAAAACCTGTTTCTGAACAATTTAGTAGAAAAATATTTAAATGTGTATTAATTACTTTCAAAGCCATATTCGGGAAGCAAAATGGAAACGAAGCGGGTGGCAGTGGAGGTCCATCCCAACCACCTCAGCAGTCACAGTGCGACAAAGGAGAATCTTACAGCCCGGATAACTGCAACCGCTGCGTTTGCGTCGGATCAACGTACAGATGCACTCTGAAGTACTGCGACCCATCACTCGCAAATCTTCCAGCATTTAAATTTGATTAAACCAACCTACATCTTTTTAAATATGCAAAATGTTAGTAACAAAAGAATAATATTTAATTGTGAATTTTTTACAATAGGCTTTTAATGTGCTAATAAAAAAGTTTTAATTTATCTTCAAAATTCCTCCAAGTGTTATATTTTAAGATTTAAAAAAATGACAAAGACAATTACTCTTACATAAAACATTACTAATTTTTAATATTGAAAATTTTCAACTCCAATCTCTCTCCAGTATTGCATCGCGTCCGAGAAGGGTTCAGGTATCATCTTGCCCTTCCCTTCACTGTTATCCAGCAACATGTACTGTATCCTTTCCCCATTGTCCACCGCTGAAATGTTGACAGGCAGAAATTCCGTGCCCCGATAAGTAAACGGCTGAGTGTCGTGAACGAAGTCGATAATCATTTGGATGAAATCTTGTGAAAAGTCGAGATCGGCGAAAGTTAATAATGAACTTTCGCCATTGATATTCCATTCTTGAAACAAGTCATCTCCATGAGCTGTGTTACAACAAATAAAAGTACAGATAATCATTATCTAAATTGCGAATAATAATGAAAGATGGTATAATTTGCTTACTAATTCCATATTCGCGAGATCCCGGATTTCCAAGTATATACTCGTTAAACCCGTCGAGGAACATGACCAATGGCACTTTCAGTTTTGGGTGAAGCCAATCGTTAGGTCCAACTGCCCGGTAAAAACTATAAAATCCAACCATCAACTTGGACGTGTAATTAAAGAGGTACATGTAAGTGGGTGCTCCCGATCTTGCGTTGATCATTCCAGCTCTTCGAATTGATTCCCACACCGCCCCCTGAGAACATATTTGTGCCATTTTGTGTTTAAATGAACTTGGATCTTTCGTGAATGACGAGTTCCCAAAGTAGTGCTCACGGAGGTCATTGGATACGTTGGGAGGAATGTCGACGAATCCCAGAAACTTTGGGAAGAGTTCAGTCCAGTTTGCATCAAATTGGGATATCAAGTCATCGGGTAAGGCATCAAAACCTGCAAATGAAATGGAACCAATGCTTAATAAAAAGTTACGCTTTAAGATTTTTGATGCAATATTTAAATAAAATGACTAACGCGCAACACGAAATCCAGCCTCCCCACCCGTCATCGACATTAAAAGAGGAACTTTTGCGAATTCTCCTTTTCTAACCAAATCCAGGGTCGATTCCCCCAAAAACACGTCATCGTCCCCCTTGAAATATTCCACTGACGGCACCAGTAAATCCTTTTCCCCTCTCAGCTCCATCATTGAAACTTGAAGCTTCACCATTTCCTCTTCGTCATAATTTTCAAGACAGCTCATCATTTTCTCCCGGTCATCCAACGGGCATCCAAGTCTCTTTACAAAAGTTGCCGAAATTTGGCGCAAGTCTCTTGAAGAGCCCCATGGACAAAACATGCTGCCTGATTGGGCAATCGCCCTGTGGAATAGTCCACGGGATTGTGGCGACAAGATGTGGGCATGGACGGATATCGCGCCAGCGCTCTGGCCAAAAAGTGTGACTTGATTGGGGTCGCCACCAAAATGTGCCGCGTTTGACTGCACCCATTTGAGGACTAGCAGTTGGTCTGGAAAGAAAATTCAGGTCAGTAGACGGTTAGGTAATTAAATGTACGGAAAAAATTGCATGAGTTTTACTGATAATTTTTGACCACCTTTTAATCCCATGTTTCCCCTCGGGAGACTCCCGTCACCTTTCTCACTTTCCAAATTGAGAAATCCAAAAGGCCCGAGTCTGTAGTTAAATATGACCAACACGATGTTGTGATCCATAAAGTAATTAGGAACATGATATTTGGCACCGCCACACATGAAACCGCCACCGGGGATATATATGACCACTTTTCGACTCGCCTCTGCATTACTTTTGATCGGATGCGCAAAGACATTCAGATATAAACAGTCCAGGTGTCCATCCGTCAGGTGGAAAACCATTTGGTCAAATTGCTTGCAGTGGGACGAGTATTGCGTTGTCTGCTTCACGCCATTCCAAGGTCCATTTGGAACGGGGGAAGCAAACCTCAGCTTTCCTGTGGGCGGACGCGCAAAAGGAATTCCTTTGAAGGACCAGAACTCGGTCCCATTTCTGGAGTATTCGACGACTCCTTGGATTTGGCCATCTTGAATGGTAATTACTGGGGTTAGCGATGGTGGGTTTTTGTAGGAAAGGATTATTCCTACTGCTAGGATAAGCGCACAAGTGACCAGCGGACAACGGTACTTGGTAGCGAACGAAGGACCATCTTTCAATGACTTTCCCATTTTTGGGGGCTTACTTGTTGATGTACCGCTGCAGCGATTGTGCTAGCATTCGTCCATTGGAAACGATAATATATTTTTGATTTCGTGTCTAAAATTATCTATGTGTTTTCCCAGACTAGGGAAATTGAGTCGGAGCAGACGTGCAACATGATTTGTACAAATGGCTAATTGAGTTTATTTGAAATAGCGTGTCCATAAAAATGCAGTAAACTGGATGATTGATGGTATACTTCGATAAAATATTTTGGATGAATAGGGAAAATATTTTATTTATTTGTATGTGTGCCTAATTTTAGATCATTCTACTTCCTAAAGTAATTCATGTAAAATATCGTTCATGATTATGATTATGAAATATCATTATATGGATTATGAAAATAATTTTGGGCAAATCATGAAAGGGCTATTTCATGCAATCAATTTCCCACG
Source organism: Sinella curviseta (assembly GCA_004115045.4). NCBI lineage: Eukaryota > Metazoa > Arthropoda > Collembola > Entomobryomorpha > Entomobryidae > Sinella > Sinella curviseta. The sequence continues at coordinate 3,766,237 of CM023203.3, forward strand.
GTTTTCAGATTGCATTTTTCTATTTAGTTGTATTCACAATATACAATAATCCAATATTATTTGTTTCTTATTGCAAATGATGATGTTCCGTTGGCACTGGCACAGAAAAAAATGCAAATCTCAAAATTGGAGCATAATCCAGAATTTGATACAATTATAGTTTTGCTTGCACTTTGAATGGGCCATACCGTCATGATCATAATTACTGTTTGCATTTGTTCAATTATATTTCTGAAATGCCACGCACCAGCAAGATGGCATGTTTTCAGAAGGAAGGTACATTGTCGCCGTCGCCAAGATTCACTTTATTCCAATGGCTCATATTTCACTGGAAACAGGTCTCGTTTGTTTGCCCAGCCAAACAATTGGCAGTCAGGTTTAGTATATCTAATTGCAGGACATCTGAATGAGTGAATGACTTTTTAAAGATAATGAAGTGTGAAAACTACTCTGAATTCTTCACAGAGCATGTTACACATTTATAGCAAGTAATAAAATTGTGGGAGTTTTATGGCTGTACGTTGGAAGTTGGAAATACGCAAATTCATTAAACCTGCTAATCTGAAACTGTTGTAAACACTTTTTTGTAGATTTTATTCCAGTTTTAAACATATAGGTCGCTTTTTTGAATGAATTGCCAAATTCAGATTCGAATACTTGAAACAATCATGAATATGTAGGAATAGCTACTTCAATTGCAGTCACGAGATGAGAATGAAAACATTGTTGATGAATCATCACGATTATCACGAAGCATCAAAAACCTGATTTCCTTTCCTTGAACCCTTTTTCAGTAAAGTTTATAGTGTACTTTCCCTTAACGCAGTTGAATATTTTTCTGTGTGGGGCAGTATTTTCCAGTGCTTAAAAGACAATTATGACGTAGGCATACGTGGTGGACGTGCGTCGTCTCCAAATTTGAATTACTTCAGGTTTCAAGCAATAAATAAAATTTGTATGTTTCTTATTTCCAACAAACTATACAAGTTAACCACATGTATGACTCAAGTAAAGCGATCCTACCACTTTCATTGCACAAAAACGCGCATATAGGAAGGAAAAGACCGTTTAACTGTCATGACCATGACTTGGCTGATTCGTCATACGATATATCCAGCGACACAAAGTTCGTCACTCTCTTGTAGAATATTCTTTCGTGACAAAATGTTGTGGTTTGACTGAATTAAATAAAACAAAATGCAAACTATAAACAATAAGTAGTTATGATAATTATACACGCGAGTCAAGACCAACGTAATTTGCTAACTTACATTTTAATAAACACTTTCATATTTCAAGATGTCGAGAGTTCAAGAGCGACTATTCTTCCTCGTCAAAACTTCTGCCGGATTGTCAAAGAAGCGACACGAGTTAATAGAGAAGCTCCAAGATGAGTTGATAAAAGAAAAGGACAAAATCTCGAAAATCAGGCACCCCGAAAACGGAAATACCCTCTTACACGAAGCAGTGACCCTAAACAACACTTATGCCGTCCGAATGATCCTCGCCCTGATTTCGGAGGAAACGTGCGAGTACTTTATCACCAAAAACCGAAACAATGAGGGCTTGTCAGCCTTGGACATTGCTGAGGAGAATGGATCCTCTGAAACTCTAACCCTTTTGAAATCCAGCATTGCGACGGACAGAAGTTTGCAATTTGTCCGTCGACTCCTGGACCGCTACAAGAAGAAGCTTGAAAAGTGCAAAAAGATTGTGGCTGGAGATCCCGTTGCGCACAATCAAAACGCGATGGGGCAACGGGTGACAAGTGCCATTGGAGCCGGAAGCAGAGTGGTTGGCGTTGGATGTATCGGGAAGGCCGTGATAAGCGTTTCCGATTCGGTGCGTTTTTGTCTTCGGCTGGAGCAGGCGGAAATGATTTGGCAGGCCCATCATCAATTCTACGCGCATTACAGTGGGGCTGATCTGCCCGAGGGACTGGAAAAGCTACTAATTCGTGACGGGTTTGAAATATTTGCTTGTCTCGAGGAGCACCTCATGAACAAGTTCCCGTTGAAAAAGTGGAGGAAAACGCTGGACAATTTGGTTGGGGAGTGTGTGAAGCGGATGTTGAATTATGTGCAGGCTCAGTATCAAGGGGAAGAAGAGGAAATGTTGGAGGAGGGTCATCTCAGCAAATTCTTTGTGAAGGGATGGGCAAGTGGATTCCGATCCGGACACTGGCAGAAAGTACTGGACAAGGCAGGTGTCATCATGAAGGATCCTGTGGATAGGATCACAAAGTTTGTCAAGATTGATGGGACCAGTGACGTGGGAACTTTTGGATACCGAAAAGCATTCAAATTTGAGATTCAAGAAGGTTTTCCCGATGAGGAGGAATATCATGAGGTGCCGCAGGCCTTGTCCATGCCATACGACTCATTTCTTACAGACAGGATGATTGCTAAAAGCGTCAGGAAGCTGTTTGCGGAGAGGAAACTTACGAGTGAGTTGGCGACGGAGGAGGATGATGTGGAGTATGACGACTATGAAAGCATGATGGTGCAAGTGACGCCAGTTTCTACGTCTGCGATGCACTACAACTTGGAAAAGCACGTAGACCCGTTTGTTGGAAGGAAGTTGGAGCTGGAAAGACTACGCAAGTGGTTTACAACTACTGCTCCAAACAACAACAACAACTGCGCCGAGGATGATGAAAACTGTGGAAGGATTCTGACAGGAAGTTGCGGTGTGGGCAAAACACAACTTGTACGAAAGTTTGCCAATGAACTTGAAGACAAGGAGCACACAAACATTGTGTTTCTGGATGGGAAATATCCGGACCAGTCCTTTCGGCAATTTTACGAACACATTTTGGCGTTGCATGCCAGTGGCAGCGAGAGCGGAGATCGGGATAGCGTTGACGGGGATAATTTAATGTGCATTCGTCTTGTGGTCCGGTTCTGCTATCGGTATTTGCATCAGCGAGAGCGGACCCTGGTCGTTCTATTAAATCTGGAGTGCGCTGATAACATTGACACTTATCTTCCCAACTCCAAGAAATATGGTAATGTTCGAGTGGTTGTCACTTCCAAGTCTCCGTCAGAGCAGTGGTGCAACTCTACCAATGGATACAAGCAGGAAGTATTGAAAGCGTTTTCCGAAAAGGATTGTGAGAACCTGTTGCGAGCTGTTGGAAGCGATAAGGACCTGGACGTGATGAGACTGGCAAATGTACTGGACTACTCACCTCTCGCTCTGCATCAGGTCCGGGAGTACATTTTGGAGTTTCAACGGTCACAGCCGGAAATACCAAAGGGAATATTGGCTGCGGAAATTGTGAATGCGTTTATCGACTCGTTTTATGGAAACAAAGGAGAATACACTTCAGTGGTCAAGGTATGTGGGATTTGAAGTAACTAAATTACGTCCTGGATAAATGAAGCGATCAAAACAGTAATTAATTTGTTATGCTCTTTAATATAGGCCATCTTTGAGAAGGAGGTGAATGGGAAGAACATCATAAAATCCTGGAGCGCCGTGCTGGAAAGCTTAAGGGAAAAGGAGGATGGTCCTACCGCCCTTTTAATATGTGACTACATGGCATACCTGTCCCCAAATCCCGTTTTCCTCCAGACCTTCATGAAAGACAGCGTGTCGGACGATACAAGACTGCTCAACGCCATCAAGTTGCTGGAAGAGTACAACATTTTAAAGGAGCAGGAGAGCAGCGGACTGTATCAGATGCGATTCATGACGAAAAAGGTTATCCGATTCCAGAACGGGAGCAGAGGCATGGAAGCTGAAAAGCTGGCATCACTCCTTCAGCACATGCTCAACTTTTTGTCGTCGGGCAAAGGATGCCAGTTACCCGAGGACTTTATCAAGCACATTGTGTTCGCGTGGAGCTACGCCGTACACCACGATAAGCTCATTGAAAGCTACATCATGAATTATCCTGGCTATTCTCAACCGTCAAACTCATTCCTTCACGTGATACTCAAGCATGACATTTACAGACTGTCTGAAATACTGCTGGATAAGCTGGGGAGGGTGACGGAGGGGAAAGTAGAGAAGGGCACCATTGCCAATTCGAAAATGCTGGCGGATGGAGGCACGCTTCTCCACATTTCTGTTTCCATCAAGGATGCGAAAATGCGGATGGACGCTACCAAGCTTTTTCTCCAGTGGGGTGCAAAGGTCGGTGCGCAAAACTATCAGGATGACACACCACTTCATGTAGCTGCTGAGCTCGGACATACCGATGCTGTGGAAATGATGCTCAGGGTGGATACGAGCGTGAGGAGACGGAGAAATGGGAATGGCGACACGGCTTATCAGATCGCCCAGTGGAAGAGACATGCTGAAACTGCTCGGATACTCCTCAACTGGCGAAGACAGTCGAGGAAAGAAAAGTACAGAATTGACCCGTTGGGTGTTAGTGTTAATGATGAGGATGATGATGATGATGATGATGATGACCATGTTCACCTTCAAGAAAATGAAAACAGAAGGATTTAGACATTTAAACCTAGTTTTAAAGAATCTCACAGTAAGTTAGATTTATCAACGTTTTTTTCGCTTTATTTATTTTGAACAATACTCGCAATGACAAAAAATAAACAAAAAACATGCATTATGCAAACAAGAAAAGTGATAACGCTTTCAGTTTTATTATGTCATACGTACTGCGTATTAGGGCAGCGTAGTATTCATTTCACACTTCATGGCTGTCATGTGCCATTGCCGCAGTGACTTTCTGAAGTACTTTTCTGCTGAAAAAATCGTGATAAGATCATATCAAACTTGACGATATAACTGTAATTATCATATGTATTTGCAAATCTTCCCATCACGTAACATGTCATTAAAAATTGACCTGCAGAAACCTGAACATTAATATTGAACGCATCCAAGAGATCTGGGGTAAGTTGAGACAAGCTCATTTACGGTTATATTTATGCCAAATGCAGTACATCTTTCATTGTTTAAATGCCCTAGTTATGTCTTACATCACAATTTTTCAACTCCTTTGTTTTGTCTGTTTATTGTGAGTCTATTATCTGTCTGGTGAATGGTGGACTATAATAAAAAGTTATGTCATCGCAGCTCGTAGCCATAAATCATGTAAATCGAGAGTGGCTGGAATGGTGTGACGTACCCATTCACACATGGTCATCTAATGAATCGATGAACTCTGGAACGTGGACCCCATATGCAAGATCTTGAGAGCTTTTGAAGCTGCTCTGAGCTCTGGTTCTGCTCCGTTGCACTCTGTCTCTGCATGCCTACTCTCGCTCTCGCACTTCGCACCTTATCAACATTCGATATTCCCCATTCAATAACTTTGTCCAATTGTCGCTAGACTAATGTTTTAAGCTGCACGTTGTTGACCTTTTATTGATAAAAAGTAAAGTATGCCTCTGCAAATGAATGAATCGGAAGACTAACTGGCTGGTTAATGGACTATGTTGGACAGTGGTCACCACTGTTTTTTACTGCTTCTGGAGCTGGACCAGTTTTTCCTTATTGCCAACTCTGAACCTATTACCTAACCTATGTACCTTTTTTCTATTTATGTATATGGATTATGTATTCAACATTTTTTTACACGTCTTGTACATGAAAATGTGACGTTATCTTGCACTCAACACATCCTTTTTCCCGGATCCAAATCCCATATTTATGAAGTGACCAGCGACAGTAAGCAAATAAGAATGAGTTGAGATTTCATCTGAAGGAGTCGTTCCAAAAAAACTGCACCAACTCAAGTTTTTATCAACAAAGTTTTTAGTGTTATTATTTTTTCAAGTTTCATAACAAATAATTGTTGTTATTTTTGATAATTTCTGCAATTTACAACAAAAATTAAATCCAACAGAGTTTTCCTGCGTTTTTATAGTTCACACTAAAAATCAACACCAAGCTATGAGCACTCATATAAGAGGAGGAGTAGCCCAACCAGTTATTCGGGAAATTGAGAGCAGAAGCTCCAGCAGCAGTACAGTATCCATAAACTCAAACAATTACCTGATATCATCATCTTCCCACAAAGGAACTTATAGCAGAATTCTAGGATATCCCTGTGAAAATTTTTGTGATTAGATAACATGGTAAAAAACGGTGTAGCACAAAAAAGAATACTCCAGCGATTAACACCAAGTTCTTAACCGATCTTTAAAGTAAATACAATATACTATTATTAAACTCAATTATACACCAGCCAATCGTCATATAATTTGCAAAATGACAAGAAAAACTGGAATTAAAAGTACAATAATGTGGAGTCAGTTCATGGCCAATTATTTCGCAGTGGATTGTTGTGCATGTACTTCCACCAGAAGACGACGACTGAGCAGTGTTGGCGTTGGCGATCCTGATTCCGATAAGGACAGCAACCTGCTATATCATCCCAACAACAACAATAATGAGGATGATGATAATAATAGCTTATTTCTGAAGAAGCCCCAACACAAATTTCATTCGAAAGGTAATGGTGATGGGACAAGAAGGTCGTCGTCGTCGGCAGTCAGAACAAAGAAGATTGTTGAAGGCCAACAACATCAACTGCTCCAAGAAGAAAATTGTGTAATGGATTCCTCCTCAACGAAAATGGAGGAGCAAAAGTCGAGCCGTTATGTGTTCACAGTTGTGGCAGTGATTAGTGCGGTGGTGCTTCATTTCCTAACGCCAGTATTGTTTCCCCGACCTACCCCCATCGTTTCCATGAATGATGGTCAGGTTCAGGGTCGAGTTGCCTACTCTCGGGATGGACGAGAGTATTGGCAGTTTCTCAGTATTCCTTATGCACAGGCTCCTGTGGGCAAGTTGAGATTTACGCCTCCAGTTCCGGTGGAGCCTTGGGAGGGGGTCAAGCAGACAAGCTGGTATCCTCCCTTTTGTGTGCAGTTCGATGGGGTCATTACGCAGCGAGTGTTTGGGCAGGAGGATTGCCTCTTCTTGAATGTTTTTGCTCAGCCTTTTAAAGTACGTTAAATTAAACTGTTAAAAATATTTTTTCTGCAAATGTTATAATTATAACTAATTAATTAACGTTAATTTTCATTACAGAACGGAAGCTCATCTTTGAAGCCAGTCTTTATTCACATCCATGGTGGAGGTTTCCTGGAAGGAGGTTCCAGAATATACGGCCCTGATTATCTGATGGATCACGACATGGTCGTTGTCACCTTCAACTACCGTCTAGGTCCTTTCGGTTTCCTTAACTTTGAGCACGACCCCTCGACCGACAACGTGGATCTTCCTCGGGGCAACATGGGAATGAAGGACCAACTCCTTGTGCTAAAATGGGTACAGAACAACATTGCCCATTTTGGAGGTGACCCCAATTCTGTTACCGTGTACGGAGAATCCGCAGGCTCCATTTCAACCCATCTTCACGTGCTGTCGCCAAAAAGTAAGGGACTATTCCATCGGGCAATATCCCAGTCGGGTTCAGCCTTTTGCTCCTGGGGATTCACCACGCAGCCGAGGCAAGTGGCGTATAGTTTTGCGAAGCAGCTCAACTGTCCATCGGATAATAGCAGTGTGCTGCTGGACTGTCTCCAAAAGTATGACCCGTGGGAAATGGTCAGGTACCAGGTTTCCGTTACGGATCCCACGTTGCTCAAGGACAATCTTTCGCCGTCTGTGGAAAGTGTACTGAGAGATGACACGTTTTTGCATGAGCATCCCACTCAAATTTTGGAGAGCGGTAACTTTTCTCAGGTGCCTTACATGATGGGGGTCAACTCTGCTGATGGCGCCCTCAGAACAGGAAGTAAGTTATCCTCTAATTAATCACTTTTTACAAAACTCTGTTTAGTAACTTGAATTAACAAAATCCTTTCTTTTATTGAACACAGGATTTGATGCGCTTCCGTACGCCGTTCCAGCGCTGAAGTCAAACTGGACTCAAATGATCGGAAATGTGCTCCTCCTGGACCGATTTCCAGCGTCAGTGGCGGACCGCGTTCGAAACTTTTACTACGGAAGTGACGAGGATTTCGATAAGACGGACAGACAAAATTTTCTGGACACGCTGACAGTTCTATTTACAGATGTGTTCGCTTCCGAGCCAATTCAGCGAGCTGCAAAGGCCCACGCTAGGGACGGGGCTCCAACTTATCTTTACTATTACGACTACATGCCACGCGTCATTCCGGGATTTCACAGCGTCTACAAAGCGTTCAATCCGGACAACTGGGTGCCCAGCGAGATCCAGGTGGGATGGACTATATTCACGGACTGGGTGGATGAGCACTTGTTTGGGGGGAAGGGGGCTCATCAATATGGCGTCGGTAAGTTTGGGGACCTGAACTTTGCTTGTGTAACAGTAATTACCTACTATAATTGTTCGTCTATAATAATTATACATTAATTACTTAATTAGTGCATGGCGAAGAAAATTATCTGCTGTGGAACCTAATGGGAGCGAGTAAATGGGTTACATGGTGGGACCTCGAGTTTTCGCAAAGTTTCGTTAAAGCGCTTGCCGACTTTGCAAAGGGAACGTAAGTACATTAATTTTATTTACATTTTCATCACGCATTTAACATTCATTTAAAAGTTTATTTAGTTTTAATGTGTGCATAATTATAATTATTATTTTTCACAGAAATGACGTAAAATTCAATGACGTCGTATGGCCGCACGTAACAATTCCGAGCCGTAGCGGAAATGACAGCGGCTCCTGCGTCGTTCCCTACATGCACCTTCAAAACTCTGGAGAGCCTAAAGTTATTCCAGAACCTTTCCAATCTCGGGTCTCCTTTTGGAACTCTATTGGGATCTCAACGTTTAATTAAACCAGTACATAAATGTATTATAGTATTTACTCCACAAGCAAACAAACAAACTCGTATTTAGGCATATATTTTATTATAACGAAAAGGAACTTTTTTAACGAATGCTCACAAAAACAAGATGAATAATTAAAACCTACTATTAAATTAACTGTGACTAACTGACTTTACACTCAACTCTGGTATGCTCAATACAATAATTTATTGTCAGTGGGTAAATTTTCAGATTGTAAATACACACAAATTATTATATATATAATTATTAAGTAATAATTAAGTACAATTTTTTGCATTTAACTGCTTGTTTTATATATGTGATATAATTTTAAAGAATAAAAATATGATCAAGCATTTTTTAACTAACGATAATGATCATTCATTAATAATCAAATCATTATTCATCTTTAAATTAAAACGCTTATTAGATTAGCCGGTTGCGTAAGCTGATTAATGTTTACTTTTATGCGAGCGCTAGCAAAGGACACGCTCGCTTCGCACACTTTTTACGCGCGCAGGCGGAGAAGCAAAAGTGCTTCTGTCTCCGCTTGGTTGACCGTTCAGCAAAGCAGCCGAGCCTTTGTTCCTTTTTCTCAATGACTTGAGCAGAGATAGAGAGAAACCAAGAAAAAACCTGTCGTTCGTTGACAAGGAAAGCAAAACAAAGCGGCAAAGCAGCGAGCCGTCGGTTGTTTTGTTTTTACTGGACTGAGGAGCAGATCTGTGTGATGCGCTGGTTTTTTTGCTGTGTAGCTCTAGCTCTGCCAGCTCTCAAGTTAATTAGTTAATTAATTAGAAGTAGTGTGGGGCCAGTGCGGACTGTTGATTACGGCGTAATTAATTTGCTTAATTAACAGCTGGAGATTAAATTACAGTGAAAATGCCTCCAGCAAGGAGGAGGTCTAGTACTGGAGCGTCTTCTTCTTCGGGACGGAGTCGACGTCAGTCCACCGGAAAGGAACGGCGTTCATCAGCCGTTCGAGCGGTGCCGAAGGACGCCACAAATGAACTAGAAGACGATGAAGGTAAGGAAACATTACTAATATTAATAATTATAAAGAAAGATAAAGTAGAAGGGCTACATAATATGATGCCTGATTTTAAGTGGTATTGATAATGAGAAATCCCGTTTGTTTGTTTGTTTGTTTAGCTTCGGATTCAGATTCTGACGACTCTGTGAATTCAAAGGATTCCTACTCCAGCGTTGAGACGCACACGCAAAAGCGTCGGGAGGAGCGGAACCAGAGGGAGAGGCAGAAGATGGAGGAGGCGGAGAGGCGAAGAAAGGAAAAGGAGGGGCGGGCGAGCACTGTTCTCACCACGTCGTTGACTTCGGGGGAGAGTGAGGAGAGTGGGGATGAAGACAGCGATTCGAGCTTTGAGGATCACCAGCTGAAGAACAGAGAAAGGAAGAATGCACAACAGATGGAAAATAAAAAGCGTGGTGATGAGAAGAGGGCGAAGGAAAGACGTGAGTACAACAAACATATAATTTTGTTTTTGTAGTTTTTGGAAATGTGCTTTGAATGAATAGTTTGCTAATTGGATGCATTATGATTCTGTTTTTGCTCGCAGGCGAGAGGGAAAACGCTCATGGAGATGATGAGAGGGGGAGTAATCAATCTGGATCCGACACCAATGACAGCGATACTGAAATGACGGGCACACCCACAGTGAACAGACAGCAACGAGAAAACCCTCCCGCCTATGAATTCGAAACTATAAAGATGTCGTAAGTGAATTAAGTTAAATATTTTTTTAATTTAGATAATTATGTATTGTATTTTGTACTGTCAAATTACACTACAATTTAATTTGATATTGTAGGCAGGAAGCCAAGTCACATATTCCTCCGGAGCTCTTTACAAACCAGATAAAGCCACCACCTCCTCGGCGGAAGTCCACCAGCCGACGAACGTCAACAACAGCAGAGGCGCCAGTTCCAACAGAACCGCGGGCAGCAAACAAGGAAAATCAGCTATTAACAAATTCAGCTGCAGCAGGCCAAGCGGATGATGAACTTGATCAAGAAGAAGCGGTGGTTCCAGAGGCTGGTAGCAGTTCTGGATCTTCTAAGAAACGACGAAGCTCTCGCACATTTCATGTTTCAAGTACCAGCAAACGACCCAAAATCCCGGAACTTGAAGAGAGCGATGACCAAGAGGACACCGAACCTGAAGCGGTGCCTGCCTCTGCCGAATCCGATGAGGAATCTCCATATGCTCCCAACAATCAGCCTACACCACCCGCCGGTCCTACTCCGGAAATGTCTAGTCCTGAAAAGAGCCACCGTGTCTTGGAACAACAACAACAACAAGGAAATGCTGATGGAGGATTGCGTTTGGAGCGAAATTTTTCCCCCCTAGAAAATGACGAAGAATTTCTTACGTCAACGCCTACATTCCAACCAAGGAGTGTGAGAGGTCATGGGCACTTGAACCTAAGTCCAAGTCCAGTTGTTGGGAAGGCAGTCTCCGCAAGAAATGTAATTCTCACGCAAAAGAAGAAACCAAAGGAAAGACCCTTGTCGCAACGTGATAAACTACTCCTGCGAAATACTGAGCTTGCCAACGCTAAAGACGCTTCCCCTGCCGCAACTGAGGTGGTCGCAGGTGGCGAAATTGATACGCCTGAAACTGAACCTGTTGATGTTGCCACATCACCCCTCCCAAAAGGAAAAAATGATGGTTCTACTGCTACGAGATCTTCTCGGAGGAAGCCAGAAACTGCAGTACCTTCTACCTCCGCCAGAAATGAAGCTGCCGTCGGTGTAGAAAGTGAAACTCCGGAAGGAGAACCTTCTGCTACTGTTGCTGTACAGCCTCTCCCAACAGGAAGAAAAGATGGTTCTACTGCTACGAGATCTTCTCGGAGGAAGCCTGAAACTGGACCACCTTCGTCCTCCGCCGGAACTGAAACTGTCGCTGGTGGGGAAACAGAAACTCAAGAAGAAGAACGTGCGGCTGTTGGCGAAAATGAGACATCAGAAGATGATGCTGCTGTTGTTGACATACAGCCCTTCCCAAAAGGAAGAAAAGATGGTTCTACTGTTACGAGATCTTCTCGGAGGGAACGTCAAAGTGCACAGCCGTCTTCCTCCGCCAGAACTGAAACTGTCGCCGGTGAGGAAGGAGAAACTCAAGAAGGAGAACCTGCTGCTGCCGTTGCCGTACGGCCCCTTCCTAAAGGAAGAAGAGATGTTCCAGCTGTCACGAGATCTACTCGAAACAAACCAGAAACTGCACCGCCTTCTTCCTCCGCCAGAACTGAAAATGTCGCCGGTGGAGAAGCAGAAACTCCTGAAGTTGAACCTGCCGTTGCCGAGCAGCCCCTCTCGAAAGGAAGAAAGGATGGCTCAGTTGCTACAAGATCGTCTCGGCATCAGCCCGAAACTGCACTACCTTCTTCCTTCAACAGAACTGCAGCCGGTGCCCATATCAATACTCCAGAAGAAGGCGAATCTCCTGCTTCTGCCGTTACAGTACAGCCCCTCCCCAAGGGAAGAAAAGATGGCTCAATTGCCACGAGATCTTCTCGGAGAGAACGTAAAAGTGCACAACCGTCTTCCTCTGGCGGTGGCGTAATTGAGAGTTCAGAAGATGAAAGTGCTGCTCCAGTTGCCGTGCAGCCCTTTCCAAAAGGAAAAAGACAAAGTTCGATTGCTACCAGATCTTCTCGGAGTAAACCTGGAACTGCAGTACCTTCTACCCCCGTCGGAACTGAAGCTACCGCCGGTGGCGAAACTGATTCTCCAGGAGGAGAGCCTTCTGCTGCTGTTACCGTACAGACCCAATCCAAAGGAAGACAAGATGGATCAACTGCTACAAGATCATCTCGGAGGAAGCGTAAAATTTCACAACCATCTTCCTCCACCGCAACAACTGAAGTTGTCGCCGGCGGCGAAACTGATACAGCTGAAGGTGAACCAGGTGCTGCTGATGTTGCCGTATCGCCACTATCGAAAGGAAAAAAAGATGGCTCAAGTGCTAAAAGGCCTCGGAAGGAACGTAAAATTCCACAACCCTCTTCCGTCGCCGGTGACGTTGAGATGTCAGAAGATGAACATGTTGCTGCATCTCCCATGCCAAAAGGAAGAAAATATGGTGCAGCGGCTACGAAACCTCAAGTGAAACCTAAAATTACACTGCCTTCTACATTTGCTCGTCCACCGCCCATTCGCGAGGTGTCCGAGGAGGATGATGACGAGGATAACATCAGCTTACCAATGACATCAAGTATCCTGGGAGCCCCTGTCCCCCGCCGTAAGGAGGTTCGAGCAAGCCAATCACAGTCAGTCCGAGATCAGCCTGCTGCAGGCCCATCTAGCTCACAACTTTCAGTTGCACTGTCGCAGCAATCGAACGTGTCTAATCGATCACGGCAGAGTCGTCGGCGCTCCATCTTTGAGATTGCCCGCGCAGAAGCTGCATCATCGAGACCTGTAGCTGGGACCTCCAAGGACGTCAGGCCCATGCCCCGTCGCGAGAAAACTCCAGAGCGCTATGTGGGTAATGATGTGTTCGGAAACTATCACATGATGAAGGCCGCTGACGTGGCAAGGATTCTGAACTCTGCAAAGCCCAATCACAATTTTAGCGAAGAGAAAGTTAAGCAGTTGACACTCAAAATTAACCACTGGCTGGAGGATTTTTTCACGGACCTGTGCAGCAAGAGCGAACATCCGTTTGGCTTTGTTACGTTTCAAGAGTTGAAACAAGGACTAATTGAGCAATGTCTGCTGGATGAAGGCGCTACCAGTGACGACTTGATGGACAAAATGAGGCAGACTTTTCCGAAGGAGGACTGGAAGCGTTCTGAGGGAATCCTTTATCCTCACAGGCGCTCCAGGAACGAGAATACTGATAAATACTACTAAAGTAACCCGAATAGCTTTATTAATTGTACTTTTGTAAACGTGACGTATATTCATTGTGAATAAGTTGTAAGTTCCAAAAAATTTGATTAACTCATTTCTGACTCATACTGTATGATGATGATATATACCTAAAAATTCTGAAAATTAATTACCGAATTTTATATTTTAGATATCTTAATTGTATCAATTTAACTACTTATCACATGCGCATTTCAAATTAATTGTCAATTTATATTTATTATTATTATAAAATGAATTTTGTGAAATAATTTAATAATGGATAAAATCATCGGATTTTTTACTTTACTACGTAATAATTTTGATATTAAAGTGATTGATTAACAATAAATTCTTATATAAAATATAAAAATAATAATTACTTTTTGCTTCTTTCAATATTTATTTGCTAAATAGGGAATAAATGAGAAGACCATTAATTTTTCATCACTTGTGTTATATGCAATTCGTTGTAGAAAGTCATTTAGATGTATGGAAATCACTTCCCTCCTCCAATCACGCCCTCGATTAAAGGCAAATATTTGCCAACATTTAGAAACGCACTTGGGAGCGTCATTTCGCACATTCGAAACATTTGCACTCCGCACAGCACGTCCTCGCTATTTGCACCCCTGCATATAAGCCCACCTCCCAACTCCCTGTCACAAGAGGATCCTCCAGAGTACACCTCCACCCCACACATTATTTTCGTGTAGTCCATCCTAACGTGCACCCCCACAGCATGCAATCTATCTAACCGCCTCCTGCACTCCCTCCTCGTCAAAATGTTAAACTCCCGCTGCATCAAAACCGGATAGGATCTCCCACCCTCCCGGAGTAGAGGAAACGAGAGCTCCACAGCGCGTCCCGTTTTAAAATGCGTTCTGTTGGGCAGTTTTGCCAGATCCCTCCTTCCCACTCCATCCACCTCCCTGTCCAGTTTAATCACTGCAATGTCTTCCGCGTACGCCGACTCTTTGAACATGGCCCTCCCACTTTTCGTATCGTTCAACTTGTCCAGTCCCTTGTACCTCCTGAATTTCGGGGAATGGACTATCCCATCCCTGGCAGGTCTGTAAATATTGTTCTGGTCAACGTTGCCAATTCCTCTCGTCTCATGAACACCTACAATGACCTTGATACCACGTCGCTGTTCGCCGTTATCCTCCAGAACGCAGTGAGCGGCCGTTATCACCACGTTCTTTGCAACAAGGGTTCCTCCACAACTCATTCCGCTCCGCGTGGTTATATGAACTTGATGAGGGTATTTGCCCCGAGGGGTCGGATCACCGTACAACTTTGGCTTGAACAGCGACTGGGGATCTTGGACCCCTGCATTTTCCACAATCCAATCGTGGAAGTATCCAATGTCTTCGTAAACGCTGGGCTGGCAGTACAGCTCGTTCCGGTGCTCGGAACATTTCTCCTCGTCGTGCGCAGAGCCAAATGACGCCACTCCGCACAGCAAGGCGTCACCGTTTTTTCCTCTGCAAATTGCAGGTCCTCCAGAATCCCCACGACCAGCGGCTAATTAAAAGGTAAACTCAATTTACTTTTTCATATTTTTAATTAATGAAAGGTAAAAATGATTTTTTTACTCCACTCACAATTGCTAACAGATCTGTCCACAATCCCACCCAAGCAGATAAGCTGCCTAGCAAATTCCAAAACTTCGTATTGCTTTAACCCAAGTTTCCCCCTCCGCTTATCAAAGCAGAGCGAATCCTCCCTAAACAAAATATTAGCTTTCTGAAGATGCTCCGATGTCCTCCCAAGTTCCGTTGTGCCCCATCCCAGGATCAAAACCTGCTTGGAATACTCCTCCGGTCTAAAATCCCTTGGAGCAATTTCCAGAGCGCGGATATTGGGATTCTTTTTCGAAAAATTAATCCTCTTTTTCAGCTTGAGCAAAGCAATGTCGTTGTAGTACCTTCTGTAATGTCGCTCCCTTTCCGGATGTCCCTTCAAAAAACTGCAGTTCTCGTGCACAATCACCTCCGCCACTGGATACGTATTCGACTTGGACTGGAGCTCATCAATGTTGGTCCCCAGGACCACTTTGTGCGGTCCCTTAATCATCCGACCCGTTGTCGAGTTGATGAAGCAGTGTGCAGCGGTAATGACATACTGACTGTTATAAACCGTTGCTCCACAGCCTCCAGTGCTGGCCATGTGCGGAAACTCGTTCTCCTCAGCCGCTGAGGTGCTCACCAGCAATCCGGCCAAGGATCCCTTTGGACAGCAAACGGCAGTGGTTCCATTTCGCCTCGATTTCTCGTGTTTGCAGTCATCTTTCAGCGAGGCTTCGTAGTCAACTCGGTCCCCTTGCTCGGTCAAATATTGGGGAAGGGTGGAACATATCTCATTTGGATTGCCGTCTACTAGGCACTCTGTCGTCTCGCATTGTTCCAGATCTTCCTTTTCCAGTTCCAGGGACTCTTCATCCATACAGCACTTTGCTCTGTATTTGGCTTGCTTTTCTTCGATGAACGCCAAATAGGGCGATATTCCACGACAGGTCACCTTGTTCAGTTGGCGTCTCCATTCAGACGACCAGGTACAAGGCTGCTCTTCCTGGGAGCTCGGATCTGGGGTAAAGTGAGAAAATTTTTATTTGGAATAATGAAAAAAAATATGACAAAAGTTCTTATCTTTCTTACCTCCACAGTTACAAAATTGGACAACAATTAGGATTATCGTAAAAATTCTAAACGGGTTATCTGCATGGAACATTTTGGCTTTGAGCAAATTACCTTTATCTCCTTTTTACCCTTCAACACCATCTTACTTGAAGATAAAAGGAAGGGATTTTTTAGATCCTGCGTTTTTTACGGCATAGATCGTACTGATTCGAAAATATTGGTAGGGTAAAGTATATAGCCCATTATCCAAGCATTTCCAATATAGCAGATCAAAATGAAGATACGTGTTTATAACTAGCGTATGTACTGCTACGAAATTATTGAAGTTAATATTTTTTTGCAGGTGGTTATGTATTATGTTCGCTACGCATGATGAGCAGGATATTTTAGGTTGATTTTATTATTATGATTAGCTGAACAATATAGGAATCATTTTTTTCATATTTAATCGTACATTCTGTTGCGTGTATGCCGCTGCTTCTGCGTTGATGTTTTGTTGTGGTTGTTTTCGTAGAATTTTTGATGATTCAACCATGACCTGCACTGGGATTCACTCACGCAGATTACTTTTTAGAGAGATGTAAAATTTATAATGTGAGGATATACATGTAATGTATTTAGCTCTAAAAAATTTGGATTTGGCATTTTTATATATTTTAGGTGTTCCTGGAACAAACCAGAGATTCCTACCACACTTTTCCCACGATACAATACAGTCAGGGTTGCTCGTAATCCCGGATTACTGTAGTCCAAAAGTGGGATTAGGATTACGGATTACAATCCGTAATCCGTAATCCCACTTAAAATTTTGAAGCTGTGTAATCCGTAATCCGTAATCCCAACTTGAAAGGGAAGTTGTAATCCTGTTTGTAATCCCAGAGCCAAAAAATACTAACTAATATTTTAGAATTTAGCTTGAAATATGAGATATTTCAAGAATACTAACAAGAAATAGCTAAGTTTTTACAAAACTAACGCTTTACGGGCTGTTATTCATTTCCCTAAATAGGCTATGCCCGTTAAAATGCAAGAATTTTGTCCAATTGACCTTAACAAATGATATTGTAGAGCACAAGTAATCCATGCAAAGTAATCCCGGGATTACGTAATCCGTAATCCCGAAACGAATTAAAAAATTACTGTAATCCCAGCATGTAATCTGTAATCCCAGGTTTTTCTGGGTGTAATCCGTAATCCGTAATCCGAAGGAAATTTCGTTGGGATTACACAACCCTGAATACAGTGCATATGCGTATGTGCCTACTATCGAACTTACATAGGTACGTATTACGCTTGTATGATTCTTTTGGAATTTACCTAGTCTGGGTTTTTGTTAATGAACAATAAATTATAAATAATTGTAAAAGTGCATTCACTGGCGAGAGAGGTCAAATTATTAAAAAGTGTGAAATGGGAAATTTTGATAAGTCATATCATGCCATGTAATTAATTACGGCCTTTTTAAGATGGCAAAAAGTTGCGTGTACGGCAATGATTATGATTTACAAAAGGCGAAAGGGTAAAATACCCAACACGCAAAAGATTGACAAACTAGTAAGGTGTAAACCTTTATATATAACTACCGGAATGGCGATGAATGCCCAATTAACAACCCAAATACACATTTGATCAGTTTCAATATGTCTCGTAAGCTCAAATTGAACCTCCCATTGGATTTGCACGATAAAAAAATTTTCAGGTCGGAGACCCCTCCACCTTCCAGACGCCACCCAGGCGACAGGGGAGTGATTTGACCCATAGTACTTTCACAAAAAATGATCGTCTTGAACTCATCTATCGATTTGCAGAAAAACATTTTTTGGCGATATGATGACCCCACTCCCCAGACACGCTGACCTCTCTACTTCCGGTCATTGACGAGGTCCATGGCTGAAAATCAATAGGGTTCGTGGCCTTGGCCCAAGGTACCTCTATGCCAAATTTGAGCCAAATCGGTCAACGTGGAGGGAAGTTAGAGTGTTCACAGACAGACAGACAGACAGACAGACAGACAGACAGACGGACAGACAGACAGACAAACAGATCAATCGCTATAACTACCTTTCAAGGTTTCAAGCATTTCATGCTTCCGGTAGTTAATAAAAAGCGTCATTCCATAATATCGTTTCCACTTTGAACTTATTTGAAATATCTTTATTGTGATAAAAAATAAATTGTTGTAAGGTTCATCATAAAAGTTCATTCCGATGGTGTATTAATAAATGGCCAATAATAACCTACTTCTAAAATTAATGATTTTTATCGAATTTTCATCGATATCCGGAGCACAAATAATACCTGTAATAAATAGCATTGAGTATTATTGACTTAATTCTATTCTGCAAACTATATCACTAACTTCTACAGTTACTTTAATACTTTAATAATTTAAAAGTAAAACATGCTAAATTTCATAATTGTAGCATTACATATTATTCGGAAAAGAACAAAAATCAAGTCGATTAAAGATAAAAAGTGTTTCTAAACAAATTAATTTGTCCCATACATAAACCAACCAATAGCCAATTTCTATAGGCATAAGCTCTGCGGTGGTGGTTTGGTCGGAAGATTTTCTAGCGTAAACTGATCTGCGCTGAAAGCCTCCAATTCCTGTGGGGTCAGCTCTGATTCGGGCGTGTAAACGCCTTTTTGTTGGCCTCCCATTAACGCTACTGCTGCGGACGTTGGTACTAGTTGTTGACTTATTCCTCCGCCGCCATCGCCTTGCATTAACGGGTTATTGCCACCTGGTGATCCTCCAAAGATGCTGGGAGTTGAGGTGGGAGGCGGAGCTCCGAACTGCTGCTGAGGTTGGCCTGATCCAAACATGCCTCCTCCAAACTGGCTTTGCTGTTGTTGTTGTTGCTGCTGTTGAGGCATTTGAAACAATCCACCTCCACCGCCTTGTGCTTGTTGCTGGAATAAACCAGCTCCAATTCCGGGTGCCAGAGGTTGCGTAGGCTGGAGACCAACAGGGGCCGTTTGCTGCCGTTGTTGTTGTGCGAGTTGATTCTGACCCAAAATACTCTGTTCGAAGAGACCTCCTGTATTAGCTGGAACAGTCGCTGTTTGTCCGAATGCAGGTGGTGCCGAAAAGATAGATTGCTGCTGCTGTACTGGCTGACTCTGGAACACATTCGTATTTGCAACGGAAGCGGCAGGTTGACTAAATAAACTTGGCACAGCGGCAGTCTGTTGTCCTTGTCCACCAGTGAAGGCCGAACCGCCTCCAAAAATGCTGCCAGGCGTCTGTTGCTGTTGCTGAGTTCCAAAAATTCCACCACCACCACCAGCCTGAGCTGCTCCCCCTCCAAAAATACTAGAAGCACTGATGGTTTGCTGCTGCGGTGTGGTGTTGGCAGGCCCTCCAAAAATACTGCTCTGCTGGGTTCCTCCACCACCTCCAAATATGCTTCCGGCCTGCTGCTGCGTTGCAGGTACTGGTGAGGTGGGATTGTTGGTGGCTGTAGCGATCCTTTCGAGAATGATCCTGTTCTCCTGGCCCGGATGCTGATAGCTCAGTCTCAACTGGCACATTTGCTGGAACTGCTGCGGGATCTGAGGTGGGAGGGTGTTGCCGTGAAGCATGTAGTTATAGCGGTACTCTTCTTGCGAGAAGTCTTCAAATCCTGGAACATTTGGCTTTCCGCCTATAGGCCCGTAGCTTGAGTAGGGCCAGATCCCACTGTTTTGCCATTCGTACATGTCTTTTTTCACCGTCTCCCTGAAAATATAACAAAAAATTCATCATGTTAAGTATCGAAGCAATTCAAGCATACATTAATGTAATATCAAATTTTCTTACATGATAATGTCCAGATTAGACTGGTTCGACTTTGTGGTGAGGTTCACAGGAGCTTGTTGTTGTTGCTGGTGTGGCTGATGCTGGAAGGTAGACGGGGCGAGCGTTCGGTTTCCAAAATAGCCGGTGGGAGTAGCACCCACCGCCGCCGGTGCACCATGGTAGAAGCGGCAGTTGTTGCCGAATCGGCAACTGCCTTGCGCGAAGAAACGGCACGGAGTCAACGACATATTTTTTCAGGAGCAGGGATTAGTGGACCTATCAAGTTAAAAATTAAATTATAAAAAAATTAGATAAATTATTTAATACGTGTCGATCGTTTGATGATGAGGAAGAAAATCTAATTTAAAATGGTTAGCCAAATGCAAGCTACTCAAGTGAAAAAATCACTGCTTCTGAAACATTACGTTCAAACTATTATTATTATTATCGTATAGATTTTATTTCCATTATAACTTAACAAAGAACAATTAATTAATGTAAACAAAATGACAATGAGATTAAATACAAATTTTATATAATATTTAGAATTCAGTCAAGCAGGAAATGAGGATTCGTCTCAGCTTCAATCTGGCCCCTCCATCCCCACCGTTGCATACAATATGCGTAGAGTTGGGTTCAACGGTCACAGTCGCGTTATCGGATGGCTAGAAATATAACAATTATTGGAACATGTCTTTAATATCGAAATGATCATAATTTAATTTAATTTGTATCCTTCTATAATATTTAAGTGGACTACTCACAATAGTGATGATAAAGCCGGTAGCATTGTACTGGATTTTCGCCTGAGTGAATCCCTCCTGAAGAAACTTTTGCATGACAATTGACGAGTCCAGCGATCCCCACGCGTATTTGGACGGAGGGCATTTCCACGGATCGCACAGGTCCATGGACGGTTTTACCAATTTGTACACGTTATTTGCCAGGTCGAGCGTCGCCGTAATTGTAGACGCAATCGTTCCACTCCCATCCCTCACCGTTGGCTCCACCTCACTTGCCAAAATGGGCTCCATCGTGGCCGTCACTACACTCCGTTTCAACTTGAGCGTGATCACCGACCCTATCGCCATTTTCTGCACAGACGGGTAGTCAATAGCCAGGTCCATTCTGTGGGGATAAGCTCTAGGCGTCTGCAAATACTCCTCGTGCGTGATCAGCATATTTGGTTTGAGGTCCTTGATAAGCTTGTTGGCCTGATGAAAATTGAGCGCGGTGTCAATAGGACAGTAGAATGCTTTCATGGCCAACGGCTGGAATGGTGCAAGGCACTCCAAATAGGGAAACTCGGCCTCAGTGAAAATAATGGCATTGTTTGCGTTGGAACCCCACGTTTCCACCAAATGTGTGATATCTCCAAATCGGAGGCTGGGATGACCACCAAAGAGAACGCAGGGCTGTCTGAGTTCCCCGTTTGGGATTGCGTGAAGGGCCTTGCAATGTCGGAGTCGCCCGTCCTTCACAAGCTGGGCGTGAGGAAAGGGGTCCTCGGGCAGGTATACTTTCCGCTGCTTATTGTTGGACAGCCACTCTGCCAAAATGTTGGAATATGCGAGGGAGGTCTCCGCGTGTGGGGAAATGAAGTAGAAGGGATACGTTCCATAGCCGTGCTGCTCCAAATGGGTCGTTAGACACTCGAAAAGATCGTAAATGATGCCGCTGGGATAGCAGGGGAAGAGAACGTTGCCACCTTGGCGCAGAGTGTGCACGACCGCCATGCAAATTTCGCCCATCATGGCGTCAGGATTGTGGAGGGGTGCTCGAGTGAGCCCGGTGAGAATGAAAATGTCAGCGTCCTTCAAACTGGACTGTTCCATGGGACTAGGATGGGTGGTAAGTGTGGAGGAGGAGGTAACATACGCCACCTTTTGGTTCTCACTTTTCAATGTCCAGTTGCAACTGCCCAGGCTAAATCCCGAGCTGACTGCTGTCGCCATAACCTTTCCAAAAATGTCCGTGTTTTCGTTGAAGCCGACAATGCGAACCCGAAGCAGCGCGTCACTGATCGCCTTTTTGCTGTAAATCTCCTTCAAATTCCGGTTGAACGCTGAGTCGCCAATTTTGCAGGGAAAGTTGAGGGAGGGGTCCAGATGCTTGAACACGTTCTCAAACTTGGAGGCACCTGCCTTGCTCGATTTGGGTTTGGGAACGGCTTGGACAAACTCGACAAGCTCCTCCATAAAAAAGCGACCAATGTTTACGGTGGGCTCTGTGGCGTACACGGTGCCGTGAAAGTCGGGATGCTCCGTGAAGAACGGGAGGGCCAGGATGGAGGACGAGTTGGAAACGAGGATCACGTCGATGTCGGAAATGTCAACGGAGCTCTCGTAAGGGACGCCGAAGAGTGGGGCAGAGTCCACAAGCACCACATTGTTCAGCTCACAGAGTTCCTGTTTATTTGGGATGTCATCATCAAAATTACAATTATTTGACATTTAAAGCATGCATTTGGAATACAAGTAAATAAGTTGAAAATTTTGCTTACCGACTCTGCGGAACTCTTGTAATTTTGGAAATGAGGGGCAGAGGTGAACTTTGAGTTGCCTGCGAGAGGCAGCGGCAGATAATTAAGGACAGTGGAAATGTCGAGGGAGCAATCCAACATGATGGTCAAGCCCCTCCATGTTAGAATGCCACAGGGCTTGGAACATGTTCCCAAATTGTACTGTTTTCAGGGTTGATGGTGGTGGAGAACCGTGAGAAAATGAAGAGCACTACATGATTTTGTGTACTACAACTAACCAACTTAATAACTACTTTGCAAATTAATGTACCGACTATAATATGCACACCTTTTTACGGATAATGATGAATGTATAATTAACTAATTATGTAAAGCGCCGTTATATGCAGTTGTAATTACACTGTAAAGAAACTTACGTATTTCATTTGCTCGTAGTCAGTTGTTCAGGCCCGGCTTCTTGAGAATAAACTGCACTTTAATCAAAGTTGATTTGCGACTAATAATGAGGTGACGTGCCAAAAGCAAGTTATATAGTTGTAGCCCATATACTTATGACACGTTAATGTGGTATGTTATCGGCAACAAACAATAATTTAATTAAGAAGATAAGAACTCAGACAAACGACAAACAGCTCATCCAAAATTTGGATTCCAAATCCCTGTCCCCAAAACAAACCAAACTGCAATGCAACTTGTGTTGAAGGAAGCAGCAAAAAAGTCGTCGTGTGAGAAATGCGCCTTGTCTGATGACCAGCTTGGGGCATTGGGATTCAGATGAATTCATCGTCGTCGTTGTTCCCAAACGAAAAACGAAGCATTCTGAATGAATCGAATCTCTAGATGTATTTATTTTAATTAAATTAACAATTATTATTGTGCATTCGAAAAGTAAGTGTATGATAATTATGATTAAAAAGTCAAGTAAAGCCCGTTCAACAAATACGTAGTACGCAATTAGATTATGTCATAATTCTGTAATATTCTTTCAACGTTAAACATTTAGAAATATTTTTTATTGTTACCAAAAATAAATTGATATTGAAGCGGTTCATTAACTTTTATAGTACATTCCGACAATAAAATAAATAACGGTATATTTTTAACAACAACTGTAAATAGTAAAGGGTTTAATTTACTAAATATAGAAAATACTGGCTTGCACGTATTTATATAGACAACAACAGAGCAAAAAAAATAGTTGTAGGATTTAATACGTAGGATACACGAGTACGTAAATTCGGCAGTTTCAAATATATACATAAGAACAAAAACCTATTAATAGCTAGTAAAAAAGGTCTAGTTAAATATAGCACCGATTAATACTATTTATTTTACAAGAATAGAAGTAAGATTTTTTTTAGATTCTTTTGAACGATTATCGCAGAAAATATAAAGTTGATTCCGTCTCGGGCTCCCATAATTTCAAACAAGTCCGCAGCTGCAGGTCTTGGACACAATCAGAGTGATGCAGTCTGGTCGCATTTTCTTTTTGAGAGTCTCAAAGTTCTTTCTTGAAACCTGAATGACGAAATAATTAAAATCATACATTCGATTCATCGTTAAAGGGGACCAACTAATTACTGGATTTTAATTAATGTTGAGCTGTTTCTTACAAAGCTGGCCATGCTCAAGGATAAATGCTTGAGTTGCGGCAAACAAAGGAATCCGTAGGTCACCGAGTGGTCCGTCAATTTTGGAAGGAGGTGACGACACTCGAATGGGTGGTTTGATGGGCGGCTCAGTGTAAAACTAGTTAACTCTAAATAATTCCGAAAAAATTACAATTAACAAAAATCTTAATCAATTAATGAATGTTAACTTAAATCAAGAGTTTATCAATTACTTGTAAGATTGGTAATGTTAGGAGGTCGGGTAGCAGGCAGGAGTTGTCTTCCAATCCGACTCGACGATCTGGTTCCAGTAGCGCATCCAACCGGAATGCCAGTGATGGTTTCATCGTCCACGTCATTATGCCCATAAACGCAAAGGCAGGTTAACTGAGGGAACTGCTCGCAAACTGCAGGAAACGTCGTTTTCCCGAGATGAAGCCCCAAATGCTTAAGATTAGGCATCCAACCCGCCAATATCCCAATACTCTCCGCAGACTTGATCTCAAACTCGCCCAGGAACGTGTTCAAACGCTCCAGCCTCACCGCACTCATGTCATATCTTCCAACAGTCGCCGCGACCATATCGTCCAGAAAGTCCACCTTTCTCTCCAGATTCCGCCGATAGATCCGCATGAAAATTGGAAGGTAGCTGATAAAGTTGGCGTCGAGGAACACGTAAAGCTTTTCCAGGTTTGGAGTGAACCTCAGGAAGGAAAAGTCCCAGGTGAAAGGTCCGTACAGCTCCAACACCTTGAGAGCGTCGAATTGGATGTGGAACGGAAAGTTTTGGAAGGGGCCGGTGAACGGGGCTCGGAATAATGTGAGCCACTTGAGCGTTTTGTGATGGGATTTGAGGATGAGCTGCATTGAGGAGGCGTTCGTCTTGTAGCCAATGTCTGCGTCGAGGCGCTCCAGAGGGAGGTGGAGCTCTTGGAGGAGACGAGCGGTTTCGATTGGGAAATCCACCACTGCTTCCCTTTTCCTGTTAATTACAAGTAAATTAATGATGCAAAGTTGCACGTAATTTTAATTTCTGGAATGATATATTGTTATTTCTATAAAAAAAACTTACACTCGGGAAATGTCAAGTTTCCTTAATTTCATGTGGTCACGATTGGCTCCTCTTATCCTCTCCATTGCTTCAAGCACCGTGTTGAACTCGCCGAAACTCAACAGGAATGAGATGTCGAGTTCCTTAAAGAAAAATTAATTGTTGTAAATTTCAATCATTGTAAATACGAAGAAGGTGAGTACATAATAATTATTGTTAAAATTTAATTAAACTAACCACGAGATTGGGGAAGATGGATAGGTAGTCGTACCACGGAAGCGGAAATCTATTTTCCTCAAACAACTTAGCAAAACAGTTGATGGAGAGAATGTTGAGATTCACTTGAGGTTCCACAACGACACTGGGATCGCAGACGCCTTCAGGAATCTCCCCAGGATTAAGATGAAGAGTTAGCTTCTTGAGATTCGGTGTCCACCTGCAAAACACGTCCCTGAACGTTTCCACGCTGTCAAATTTGAATCCTCCAAACCTGAGCTCTTGCATCAGCGGTCCGTAAACACGCCAGAACCGCATCATTTTGTGATCCTTCCTCTTAATCGTGTCATTCAGCTGCACGCCCCTCATGTCATAGTTTTTGTACGGCTTTGTGTCCAGCTTGAAGAACGGAATGGTTAGGTAGCGAAGCAGCTCCACAATTGTCGCCTCTCGAAATTCCTCAATTTCCATCTTGGGAACGAGCCGGGGTCTACCTCTCGAGTCAAAGTACACGGGGATCCCTTCATCCTCCTCGGATGGCTTACGATGTCGGACGGTTGTACGGACTGCAACGACGGATCTGAAACGGTCCAGGGACACGTCGTTCCAGAGTTTGCATACTTGCCTGTATGTGAACAGGCGATACGGAGGGCAGACTTCAAACAGGTGCTTCAGTATCTGGAGGAGAAATTACAAACTTACAGGATTGTTGCTAATTGTCCATTCCTTTAATTGCAATTTAAATATACTTTAAGACTCACCACCGGGTTCATCATTGGATTAGTCTCCTTCTCCAGCCGACTTTGACAGGCTCCACTGGACACTGATGACGTTGACACAACGGCATTGTCAGTTTCATCAGTGATTCCATCACTGCAAATTTGTTCCTCCAAAGTACTGGCTCCAGTTGCACTCTTTCCACTGATTTTAGCACGCTTCCTCGGTCTTGCAGCACTCATCTTTGTACGTGATCATGTACTTGGCTAATTATTTAGTAGAAAAGACAGTGATTTAAATTTGAAACTGAATGCACTTTAATGCACGTAAAAAGTTGTGTACTTGGTTTGTTTATAGTTTGCACGAGAGTGTGGAAATTGGAAATTATGGTATAATAAAACTTTTATTATAAAAGGCAATAAGAAGGACAGCTGAGAGCCCATATGTATCAAACGGCTTTGCTTGGTTTCGCTTCACGATAGATGCTTTCAAGGCCAAGCTCACAAAAAGCTCATATGCAAAAATGCATCATGATTTTTTCATAATGCTAATTTAATGTCGTTCTAATGTATTTAAACGTGATGACGTTAATTATTATGGCATGTATAATAAATTAAGTTATGTATTTCTTATACATATATATTAATATGCATACAAAACGGCAGATACTGTGTGTGCAGTTCCGTTCCGTGAGCATTTTATTGCACCGTACAAAAAGACAATCCCAATTAATTAAGAAGGCTAATTAGTAATAAGTTATTTTCGGACGTACTGCAAATTCTGAGGTTGATCGGGATCCGATGGAGGTGATGTTGATGCATTGGTCATCATGTTAATGTTGGTAATACTGGAATGGAAAAGTTTTTGAACTTTGCGGTTGCTGCTGAGATTCATTTGGAAAGGATGATGTAGTAGATGACATGAGCTGTTGTTGGGAATACTGTTGGAAGTGCTGCTGGAGTAGCACAGGGTCAAAGGTGGATGTTGGTTGAGCACATTCTGTGGAAGTAGAGGGTTTTGGAACCTCGTCGTTCCCACTTACAGCAGATGACATATTCCCTGTCACAATTGCTCCACCGCCACAGACATCAGCTACTTTATTTTCTACTGATGAGCTCAGGGACGTATTTCCGACGTCTCTTGCTAGACCCTTGCACTTCTTTTGGCTGCCTTCCGCCAACAT
The DNA here is from genome assembly GCA_004115045.4 of Sinella curviseta. NCBI lineage: Eukaryota > Metazoa > Arthropoda > Collembola > Entomobryomorpha > Entomobryidae > Sinella > Sinella curviseta. The sequence continues at coordinate 3,793,536 of CM023203.3, forward strand.
TTTCATTTTCACATTGAGTCCCGTCGCTTTAGGCCGTAGTGGTTCCACAAACACTTCCTTGTCCGGGGGACCTTTACAGTTCTTCAGGTGGAGGTGGAGCAGCGATCCTCGGTGATATCTTTTCGGGCAGTTGGGGCACGGGTATTTTCGATCTCTCAATGGGATGTGCTTGCTATTGTAATGGAACCTACATGAACAGTTAAAGAGAATTTTAATTACTCATCATGACTAGTAAACTAAAATAAAATATTATAGTATGTCCCATTAAATTAGTTTTATACGTACCTTAAACCTGAGCTTGAGGTAAAAACGGCCCCACCTGCAGAAAACAATAAACAAAAAAGATTTCATTTTTTTAAACATGTACGAATAAATAAATGGCATTCGGGTATACAACAATTAGGTAAACTTCGCCAACTCACATTCGTCACAAACGAGCTCATTGAGCACCCGATTCGGATTATGAATCGACTCCTTATGCTGCTTCATCGTAATGTGCCTCTTGAACAACTTGTGGCAAATGTCGCACTCCCACTGAGCGGCAAGATGAGACCTCATGTGCGCCTTGAGATCGCTATTCCTTGGATAGTACTTGCCGCACTCCTGACACATGAATCCAGGCCCTTTCTTATGAACACGGGTCAAATGTGATTTGAGCAGCGCCCTCGTCACAAACAGCTTGTCACACTCGGGCTCGGAGCACTTGAGGTGACCTCCTTCATCCTCTTCCTCATTGTGATCTCTGCTCCTATGACGCTCCAGAGTCGACCTTCGCTTAAATTTGGCCTTGCAAATGGTGCACTCAAACTGGGGCTCCTTGTGCGACCTCATATGAAGTGCAAGCAAACTGGGCTTGAAAAAGGGTCGACCGCAAAGTTGACACAGATGCTGCGCCCCTTTCTTGTGCACCCTCTGCCTGTGAACGGTTAGGTCGGTAGCGTTGGCAAATGTCATCCCACAGTCGGGTTCCTGGCACGTGACCTTGTGCTCCAGAGCCTTCTCCGAAGCGTGGTATCTCTTCATGTGGGAAAGGAGCGCTAGTTTACTGAAGCATCCCTTGCCGCATTGTTTGCACTTTTGAGGGAGAATGAGTTTGCCGTGGACCATGTTGTGGTGTCTCAGCAAATGCGAGACTATTTCAAAAGATTGGTGACATTTTGAGCACTGGTACACGTCGTTGATTTTCTCCGTGTGAATGGCAAGGTGGACGTCGACCAGACCTTCGGTGAGGAAACCCATGCCACAGACTTCACACTGGTACAGCTTTCTTTCTGGCAGTTGTGGGGCTGGTTGGTCATCAGATTTGTCTTGTTCCTTGGTACTGGGAACCAAGTGTGTTTTCAGGTGCGCCAAGTGGTCGTCAAAAATTCTAAAGCTGAGAGAACAGTCTTCGTCATCGCAGTCAAAGGGTGTAGTAATTTTCCCGTGGGTAGCCATCACGTGCAACGTGACCGTCTGCTGGACTGTGAACCGCTTGCAGCAGAAATAGCACGAGAATTTCTTGTCATTTTCGTTCTCGTGAACACTTTCCAAGTGCTTCCGGAGCAAAAAAGCGGATTTCTTATCAATGCCGCAAACGTCACACTTTCTCAATTTCCATTTTCTCTGGATCTGTGCTACTTTATCCTCATCTGTTGAGTTCTTCAGTGGCCGGACTCCTTGTTTTCGGAAAGGCTGGTAAGGTATTTTATTCAAAATCCCGTGCACCTCGTGTTTGTGCGCTTGTCTGTCGCGCCGAGTTGGAAAAATTTCCGAGCAAATCTCGCACTCGTGACCTATTACACGTGTCGCATTCCTTTTCATTTTCTCCTTGTCTCTAATCCCGTGCTCCCTTCTTTTGTGATACAGCATTTCAAGGCTGCCCTTCATCATAAGCCCACAATATGGACACGGATAACCCACTATTTCGTTATGAATCAGTCTCATGTGCTTCCGGTAGCCGATGTATCCGTTGTAGGATTTGTCAGGACACTTTGGACACGTCAGGGTGAGCTTCTTTGCTGGTTTTCCGGTCCCTTTTCTTCTTCCATGCTTTTTTGGAGGTGGGGACTTATCGGCAGTGTCTCCAAGATCAATTGCTTGACGCTTCATTCCAGAATTTCTTGTCACTCTTTTTGGCTTTTCTTCGAAATCAGGATCGGAGTCGGAATTGTCGTTGTCGTTAATTTCACGAGAAACTGATGAAGCGTTGCTCACGGGTGACGCAGGACCTTCGTTGCTGAAATAATTTTAATAGGAATAGGTGTATATTAAACACAATGTTAATTAGACAAGAAATGGAAGGTAGTATGCTTCTTTATTTTAACAAACTTACGAGGACCAATTAGGATCATCATCTTGTCCATCTTCCACCTTGACTGCATCAGAAGCATCATCATCTTCTTCAGCAGTTAGCATCTTCAAGTCATCACTGTCGTTGGTTGCAGGAACTGACTCTGGCGCCGCCGTTTTCCTCGGTCTTCCGCGACGGCGTTTGGAGACTTGCAACTTGCTTCCAGGAATATCATTGGTGACACTCGCTTCCTTTTCTACAGATTTTTGTTGGTTAATACAACCCAGTGCGAAGACCAAGATGAGGCGCATTAACCCTTGCTTTGTAGCGGCGTACGTAAATTTCCATTGATCTAAAGGCAAATTTGAAAATACATTAGATTATTAAATTTTATTAAATACCAATGAATGTTATTAATTACATAACAAGCCAACTAACTAAATCATCCTCTTGACATGAGTATACCTTGAAGCAAACCACGATGAAGTCGAACTTTGGGTCCACACGTTTTGCCTCTATTTTTACCTGCAATCCACAACAAAAAATAGTTTCCTTCTCATAATTAATTATTCAGACAAATCAGTAATACAATGCAGCAGACAGACATGCAACAATTTAGTTAAAAATGGTTGTATGGCTTACATTTAACTTGGAGAACCCTCCTAAACTGCCTAAGGTGACTGATCTTGCCAACTTTCACGTTTAGCTCCTCCGCCAGACATTTTAAAAGGCTCTGCTGCATTTTGGGCGACACGGACTTTGTCGACCTTCTCATCACCTCCCCCAACGCATAAAGTTTGCCGATAAGCTGCAGCTGACGCGCCTGGATTTCCGCGTGCAGATCACAAGCCGACGCCACATTTTCCAGACAAGTTGCACAAAACGCTTTAACTGTTCTACTGCCATTTTCCCTCTGCTTTGCACAATTCGACAGCAACTCGGTTGTGGCAGTTAACTTAAGATATCGGTCCGAGAAGCGGAGGAACCTTTCATAAATGTTCAGTGGAGGGGTTGGAGGTGGAGGCAATGATGACGATTGAGTATCTTGGTTAATCGTCTCGTCTTTATCGTTACAGTCTCGAGGAACTGGACTGGTTGGAGGTGGGGCCCCTGTTGTGGAGGGTTCCATGGATGTTGACTGGTCAGTCTCGTCATCCTGATTAGGTTCAACTTTGACCGGAATCAGTGGAGTTTGCACAGACGAGGAACAGCTTAAAGAAGTTTCACTGGCGCCAAGAGGTGTTCCGGTTCCGAATCTCTTTAGACAAATTAGACACACGAGGGATCTCGCTGATGAAGACTGATTGGCCACCATCGCTATTCATGCTAATGCTACTATCTGAATCAGTCATCAAGTTTAACTAATTCATTCCATTCCTGTGCACATACAATACATATATTATTTCCAAAAAAAATGTTACTAAAAATTATGCATGTGAGCTTCACATTGTGAAGTGTTGTCAATGCATTTGTGTGACCACCGCAGAAAGTAGACAGAAAGAAAACACAGACATCCAAGTCAAAATACAGCTGAGAAGAATAACAGAAGTGAGAGAGGCGAGACGAGAATAGACAAAAATGATGCGTGTGCCGTGCAGAGTGCAGATTTCCAACAAGTTACAAACAAGATGCGATATTATTGTGATGTTTGTTATTATGCTAAAGAACTACCTAACTAAAAAATTTGTAAGAAATGAAGTAAACTAATTATGCCTTGTGTTTAATTAGTCTACGTCTAACAAGACAAAAGACAGTATATTTGGTGTGGTGTGAAAGCGAAAGCCCTTATTGACTAGAGGGAGTCATTTACTTTCACATGGGGCTAAGTAATACTTTTATGAAAACAATGCAAAATCTTGACGCACAGGCAGCGGCGATACATGCACAATTTGCATTTGATTTAGTACCATTTATAATTGCGACTGGTCATGAGGAACAAGTTATAAAAATCTCTAAAGTGTAAAAATTTCAGAAAAATCAGACTCAGAGATTATAAAATGAAGGTGCAGTGTAGAGCAGAATGTTTGAGAAATAGGATCAAAGAAATGTTGCAGGGATTGCGTTTTTTTGGGGCACCGTGAGAATTTTGCTTGTTGCAGGTTCTTGTAAAGAATGTAAAACACAATTACGTGGCCATACAGGTCATCACAGAATCACAGTGACCTGTAGTGAACAATTGGGCCTTTATGAGCTCGAAAAAAATAGCACGATTTTTAAAAATTGATTTTTTTATTATTATCTTTTCTTCCTTCTTATTGATTATCTCCTCATCTAAAACGCTTAATTCGCGTGATTTTTGAAAATGTCATCATTTTGCAGGCATGTTATCTTCGGATTGTACCTTCTCAAAAATCGTAGGGGCATTTTGAGAAACGGGAGAATTGTCAGTAGTGGTCCAGTTTTTTCCTGATAGTCTAGTGAACTGCTGTGCTTCATCACTATCACATGAAAAATAATACGCCCATGATATTTGATATTTTTAGCCTAACATTCACATTTTATGTGCATAATATTTGACATTAACTAATCCATGCGTGTGCGTGTTTGCACAATCTAAGTACAAATACATAATTAGTATAATTTAAGTATATGGAAAGGCGTGCCGACATTTTTTACATAAAACTGTTGACTTATTGGTGGTTTTGCCAGTGTTTTAAACTGTAGCATAATATTTATATACCGCTGTCTATATTAGCACTTTAAAAATGTTTTCATTTTGGTGGTTTGGAACATTTAAAAAGTGAAGAGCTTTTGGTTTGGGTAGATTAGCTGAAACAAAATAATTTGATGTTACCACATGTTATGTTATCATTACCCAACAGTAAAGCAGCTTAATTAATAATTCATAATGCTTTAAACGATTAAACAGAGATAATGTGGTTAATGATCCGTAAACACTTTTGATGTCAAAACTTTTACTTTTGACTTTGGTAAAGTGTCTTCTTAAAAAATATTTCATTGTACCTATTTATCATGCTGTATTTCAATCTTAAATTCCAACAACAAACTTAACTTATGAGTTAAAAGTTACATGACAGATTAGAGATGCCTGCCTACTTTTATTTTCAACAAAGAACACACATTTTACTTTTTTATAACAAAAGCATTATTCTTTTCACTCGATATGCTCCAATTTCATTCAGTTCTAATTCCAGGAACTGCTCTGCCTCTTACCAAACATGTTTATGGAATTTCGTTTATTATGAAAACCCACTCATCTCCTACATATCCTGTCATCCGATCCTCTCTTCAACTAACATTGTCCCCATTTACCCCAAAACTTTAACTTGTTTACTTGTTAAACTGTTTAACTTAAACATTAAAATGCCGAAGTGACCCCTGTCTGTCATTGTTTTTCGTCTGGACAGATAGGCACATACAGAAAAATTAATTAGTAGCAACAACTGACCAGTGTCCTGCCCCGTCCCGTATTAATTAGAGGCTAATCACCCTCACCGTACACTAATCCATCATAAATGTCATTTTCCCACAAAAATCCATCCATCTACAAGTAGCCAGTCATTGACATTATTTAATTTACCCATCACCTCTAACATCATGTGTACTGTGAATGCATCATCATAAACCCAAACTAGAGGAGTAATTAACAAAACACAGTAGTGTTAATAATAATTAAGTGTTTAAAACATTGACACCACCATCATCACCAGATGTGTACTTAAAACAAACAAAAAACTGTATATCTATACATGTAACAAAAACTAATAAATGAAAAAACAACAAAGTTGGGATAATTGCAGTTTGGATATCAGTTGTAATGAGATATTATTCTTACGCTGCGCATCTAATATAAAAGCCACAACAAAGGCTTATCAGCACGGCAGTACTTCTTTGCCTGTGTTCAGTCAAACAGCAAAAAATCACATTTTCCTCAGCAGCTCTGCTTATATTCGTCATATAAAACAGTTTTGGAAAGTTACAAGCTATTTACGTAAATTTTTATTAATTTTTTATCCTTCCTCAACAAAACTTCTTTTTGAAAGGTCATTTTGATTGAAAAAATCCATCAAGATGGCGCAAGCACTGAAAGCGCCGATGCACAAAAATCGGCAAACGACCATGGCCCGAATTAGCGGTGTGATTTCAACGGGAAGTCTTTTCCGAAGTATCAACCTAACCAGTCAGATCTACGGAGAACGTCAAGCTTTCGACAGTAAGTTGACAGCAATAACAACATAACATGCAGCAATGCAACTCCACTCTCGCTTATCAGAACGAAGATATCATGTTATCATCATTAACCATGAATGAGTCATTAGATAGCCCTCAATGTCATTTCATTAAACAAATTTTGACAGATCTCGAGGTGTTCTCAATCGCTGGTCCGCACGGCTCCTGGCAAAACTTCAGTTTCCAAGAAATCATTGACGCAGAGTACCAACCCACCCGAGTCGGCGAGGCCTTCGGACCAACATGGACGACGCACTGGTTCCGTGTCAACTTGACCATTCCCGCGGCATGGCAGGGCAAGGAGGTTCACTTGATCTGGGCATCCGGAAGTGAAGCCATGATCTACCGGCCAAATGGCACCATCATTCAAGGCATCTCTCCTGGCTACCGAGAAGAATGTGTGCTAACCCGCAGCTTTGATGGAACACAACCCGGAACCTTGTACGTGGAAATGGCCTGCAACCACATGTTTGGCGCTGGAGAAGGGACCGACATCGCACCCCCGAATCCCAACAGGTTCTGGACGCTTGCCAGGGCCGAGATTGCCGTGTTCAACAGGGACAAGTACAACTTGCTCAATGACCTTGAAATGCTCTACCAGACGGCGAGTAAGCTGGGTGAAGGGAATCATGTCGGCATGCAAGCTATGTTTGCTGCTAACGAGATTGTCAACCTGATGCGTTTAGGAGATGAGTCGTAAGTGAAGCTTATATAAATATTTTAATGAGTCTTGATGCAATAATTAATATATTTTTTGGAATTTCTCCAAAAAAAACAGAGCTGCATCCGCAGTAGCAGCGACGTTCTTTGCTGACAAGACGGGTGCGAAGGCCCACCAAATTTACGCCATGGGTCATTGTCACATTGACACTGCTTGGTTGTGGCCTTACGATGAGACGATTCGAAAGTGCGCCAGATCCTTCTCGGCCCAACTGCGATTGATGGAGGAGTACCCCGACTTCAATTTCGTTTGCAGTTCTGCGCAACAGTACGCGTGGGTCAAGCAGTGGTATCCCGCCTTGTTTGAAGAGATGAAAACTAAAATTGAGGACGGGCACTTTGTTCCTGTGGGAGGATCTTGGGTGGAGAATGATGGGTACGTGCCCAGTGGGGAGTCCTTCATCAGGCAGTTCTTCTACGGCCAGAGGTTTTTCCGGCAAGAATTCAACATTACCTGCAAGGAGTTTTGGCTTCCTGACACTTTTGGATATTCTGCGCAGATTCCTCAGATGATCAGCGTAAGTGTTAATTATCTTAAAACACGGATTTAACAATTTAATGAACAATTAAATGATTTGTGTTTTTTACAATACAGCACTGCGGCATCTATCGCTTCCTCACTCAAAAAATGTCCTGGAGCATCGTCAACAAATTCCCCAACCACAACTTCATGTGGGAGGGAATAGACGGCACCCAGGTCCTCACCCACTTCCCCCCAGGGGACAGCTACAACATGCAGAACAGCGTTGATGACTTTGTCAACACCCAAAACAACTCGCTGGACAAGGGCCGTACAAACTGTGCCATAGTTTTGTTTGGAAATGGAGACGGTGGTGGTGGACCAACCCGACAAATGTTGGAAAGGCTGAAGAGAGTTACGGACACGGATGGACTTCCTCGCGTCCAGATGAGCAACTCGAACGAGTTTTTCGATAGGCTCGAACAGGACAAGGAAAAACTGTACAAGTGGGTCGGGGAGCTGTACCTGGAGTTGCACAACGGGACTTACACTACCCAGGCGAGAATCAAGGCGTACAACCGGAAGTGCGAGTTTATGCTGAGGGAGGTGGAGTTGCTCATGTCCATCGCTTATGCACGAGGTGCTGTTACCGAAGCACAAAAGAATACGTAAGCAAAGTATTTTAATTATTTTTCTCTCATTTTGCCCCAAAAATTAAGTAACATTTTTTATCTTTTTCTTTAGGGATATGTTGGCAGTTGACAAGAACTGGCAAGACGTGCTTCTCAACCAGTTCCACGACGTGCTCCCCGGATCCTGTATCGAGTTTGCCGCCATTGACGCCTGGAAGATTTACGAGGACGTTTACACCTCGTTATTAGCACTGAAGGCAACTTACAACACCCGCATCCTCGGAACCGGCTCCTCTCGCGCCATCTTCAATCCTCTCCCGTGGGAGGTGAAGCAAGTCGTGTTCATGAAGCCTGACACTGGAAACCCTCCAACAGGAACCAACATCCAGGCTGTGACACTGGACACTACAGCTTTTGACGACACAAACGAAGGAAGGTACAGGGTTCCAAACAACTTTGCCGCAGCTCTTGTCACGCTTAGACCAAACGGTTACACTGAATTCGCGGCACAGGCGCCAACTACACCTGTGACTTATCAGGCAAACACTCCCGGAACTGGAGTGGGCACGTTCAGCAACGGAATTATCAGTTTGGAGGTGAACACTACTGGACGGCCATACGAGAAGTTGTTTATGAATGGACAGGCGATTTACAGCGACTACTTGAACAAGGGCGTCCAGCCAGGCATGTTTTACATGTACGATGACATTCCCATGTTTTGGGACGCTTGGGACATTGCGGATTATTCGCTGGAGACCAGGAGGGATCCTGACTACAGAGATGAGACGGCTGCTCAGATTATCGCGAGCGGGAATGTGGTCGGGTGCTACAAGTGGTCAGCGTCCTTCAGCAACAGTTCCATGGTGCGGTACACTGTCATGAGGGCAGACTCGCCAATGATTGAATAGTAAGTGGGAAAGTTTATTTGGTATTGTGAAATTATTGAAAAAATTTTATAAACATTTTTGTTTTGTCATTCAGCTACACGATTATCGACTGGCACGAAGATCACAAGCTCATCAAGGTGGAGTTCCCAATGGACGTATTGGCTCGGGAGGCAACTTACGAGATCCAGTATGGCTACGTCAAACGACCAACCCACATCAATACTTCGTGGGACATGGCCAAGTATGAGGTTTGTGGACACAAGTGGATGGACATTTCTCAGGCTGATAAGGGAGTCACGATTATCACTGACAGGTAAGTGTTTGGAATTTGGAATGTGGTATGCACCAGAAAGAGTATAAAAGTTTTAAACACATTTTTGTTTATGCAGCAAATACGGCTTCCATGCTCGAGACAACGTGGTTCAAATCTCGTTGCTGAAGTCACCCAAGAACCCTGACGCCAACTGCGACATGCACAAGCACTTCATCTACTATGCTGTGCTCCCTCATCAAGGATCCTTCCAGGAAGCTGAGGTCATTCGTCGCGCTTACGAGCTGAATCTGTTGGGCTCCAACAACGTGCCTTTGATTGCATCCAACTTGGCCGGGGCAAAGTGAGAATGGATCTTACAATTTTAATGAATTGATAGTTTTAATCATGTTATTAAATGCGATGCTTACTTTAATTTGTTCGTTGCAGCTTGCCAGCCAGCTGGGTCACTTCCAGTGATTCTTCTGTTGTGATTGAAGCAGTGAAAGTGTCCCACGACGTACAGCGAGCCATTGTTGTGCGAGCTTTCGAGAGTCAAGGAGGCTCTGCGAACGTTACGTTAGTTTTTTTGCTCATTAATTCAACTTTTCTTACATTCAACTTGGTGTTGGTCGAATAATCACATACTTTTCCTATTTCCGGTACAGCATCAATCTTGGCTTCACCGTGACCAAAGTCACTGAATGCAACGGTTTGGAGGATGTTGGCGCAGATGTCCCGGTCTCCAACAATTCGTTCCAGGCTGCTTTTAAGCCATTCCAGATTCGCAGCTTCATGGTCACTTTCTAAGAGGGCAGCTACAACATCTACTAGCAAAAAATAATAATTTACTCTTATCTTATTGTTATATAATTTTGTGTTAGCTATAAGAATTAGTGTTTACCTAACTGACAATTCAATTTCCAAATATGCATATTTCATTAAACTTATTGAAGTGTAAATATAAAATTTTGATCTGTATTAAAAAAATTAGGTCACAAACACCAAAACAAATTACACGTACGATAATTAATTCACTGCCTCAGTAGCACATTAACTTAAGCTTAAGCCATTAAATGAAGCAATTACGAATGACCAACAGAAAACTCATATTATCTGAATTTATTGCCATCATCCATTTCATTACTGTATGTAGTCGTAAAAGCAACAGCAGACTGAATGAATTGCTTTTGTAGAGAGTAAACCAAGTTCTTCTACCATTCGAGTAAAATAGTTCAACTAAAAAAATGACTGTGACGAAAATATCATGTCAGTCACAATTGCATTCACAACAGCAGCAGTTTTCCTTCCACTTTTATTATTCGTATCCATTACTCAGGTATGAACAACGTCACATTTTTTTAGATTTACCTGTCATGTCACTCATTCAAAACCTTTAATTTTCGTAGGGGAAAAATGTAAGTGTAACCTGCGGTACGATAGGAAACTCTTCTGTAGACGCTGACAAGTTTTATGAATGCGTATTTAATACAAATGGCACGTTATCTTATAAAAGGTATACACATTTTTTTGAAGCAGTTTAATCATTTGTAATTGATCCCATTAAATCTATTAATAAATTACAAACTAGCTATCAGTGCCCAGTGGGAACGTGCTTTGACCACGATTTTGAAGTGTGTACTTCCGCAGCTTGTAAAGCAGGCAACGTAACCAGACCACCTTCCTTTTTCCAGTCAAAGAATATCAACCACTGGGTCAAAACTGGTCCTGAAGATGAAAAGGCGGAATTACGTGGTCGAACATTGTATGCAATTACTTCAAACAAAATATATTTTTTATCTAAACCAATTGTACAATTTATTAATTTCAACATCCATTAATAGCTCCTTCAACCGGACGCAAAACTACACGCTAACGCCAGATTTCAATTCTGGCGAAGACGAAGAACCGGAAGTTACGACGACCACCACCACGACCCCGGAGCCCTTGTGGGTCCCCAGCTCCACGTATTACAACTGTACAAATCGCCGGTACAACTGCTCAGGTCCTGGATTGTTTGCAGATCCGATGGACAACACGATATTTTACAAGTGTCGATACAGCCCCAGAAAGAACAAGTGGCGGGCCGTGTGCTTCCAGTGCAACGAAAAGTATATCAAATGCTTCAGCGAGGAAAATGAGGCGTGCGTCAACTGCGACGATCTGGACGAGGGAACTGTATCCGTTGAAGAGATAATTAGCCAGACGACCTCTTATGATTGTGTGGGCTACAGCGTGTTTCCTTGCTCCCAATTGGGTGACGGGTTACATGAGCATCCTGGTGACCAGTCAATTGCCGTTCGTTGTTCTAACGAAACATGGGAGGAGGGGGAGTGGATGGGAGGTTGTATCAGGTTAGTATTTGGAATTATTTATTTTTGGAGTCAAATATTTTATATTCCTGTTGTTTTCATTTGGAAAATGTAGCTGTCCAAAAAAGACCAAGAGCTGCTTCATCGAGGGTATCGGTCAGTGCATTGAAAACTGCAAGGGGGACGATGTCAGCCCTTACGACTGCAGCATGTACAAACTGAACGAGGGCAAGCCGTGCACAGTTTTGGGCAAGTTTCCTACCCCGTTTGATGATACCACCTATTTCCAATGCGTGGAGTTGAAGGACGGAAGTGGGAGAATGATGCCCGAATGTCAGGCTTGTCCACGAGGCTCTCTGTTCCATGAGTACAAGAGAGAGTGCATCCAAAATGAGACATTGACCGGTGAAGAACCCAAGGCTCCACTACAAATGAGGGGTCTACTGGGCGACTTTGTTGGGAAGGTGGAAGAAGAAATGAACATTATAACGACAAATACTACAAACATCACCACCGTTGCTGTTGCGCCACCTACGATAACCCTGGCAGATGGCTACGACTGCAAACTGTACCATGAGGGACTATTCCCGTGCCGCAGGCCTGGCTACTACGCTAATCCAAATGACACGAGTGTGTACTATTCCTGCTGGCCGTTACCCTCTGGGGGCTATGCTGCGGTGTGCTACACCTGTAATAAGCTGTTCAGAACGTGTTACGACGACTTCCAAAAGGCTTGCGTGACGGTGGGGAATAATGAAACGTGTGGAACGAGCATGAGCCTTATGAATCGAACAGATAAGGGAACGCCCGGTACATCCAGGACGTATTCCTGTGTTGGATACACAAACCATTCGTTTCCTTGTCGGAGTTACGCGAAAGGATATTACGCCATGCCTGGCGACACGAGTGTCTACGTCCATTGTGAAGACATGGATGGAGATACGATTCCGGAATTTGCAAGTTGCCACACTTGTGATAAGGGAACTAACGGCTGTTTCAACATGAACCTGAGCAAGTGTGTGAATTACTGCAGGAGTTCTGGGAACCTGACCGACCGGAAGCCGCTTCCAAGGCCGACAACAAGCAGGAAACATGGGAGGATGGATTTGGCCCAACTTTATCGTCCGTTTAGGAAAATGTACGAGCCACCTCAGACGGGCATGCCGTATTTGACCTATGATTGTGATCGTGTCGCTTTTACGTGTACAATGCCGGGTGTGTTTGTGAATACGATGGATACTTCCGTTTGGTTTGAGTGTTTTATCGGGAGGAGGTTTAATGACTGGGGGATTAGGTGTCGGGTATGTCCTTTTGGGACTTGTTTTGATGTGCGGGTCAGGGCCTGCACGGTTAGTTGCAGGAGGATCAATTATAACTGGAGGTACATGATGTGCAGGGATCACTGGACACCGCTCTGCGATATGCTTGGGATTGGGTAGTAGGAATGGGGGAATGTGAAACATTTTACATTTTATTACTACGTTAATTAAGATTTATTATAATTTGTTGCAATAAATAAGTTGTGAATGTATATATTTTTGTATAAATAAATAAATTTTTAACTGAATTAAATATTATTATCAATACATGTATGATCGGGATCCGACGAAAACGCGAACCACCCTAAAATTGACATCGTCAAAGTCCATGGTGCTGTTCCCAAAGAACCTTTGCATCCGATTAGTAACGACGTATAAATAACCGTGCGAGTCAATTGCAAACGTATCAGGCCACTGGAGATCTTCATCATCGGCAATGACCACCGTTTCTTTCTTGAAAAGATGATTTCCACTTGTTGCAATGATGTTTGTCGTGTTGAAATATGAGACTGCGTTGTGCTGATATTGTCCAGTGAAAAGGAGTCCAGTGGAGTCCATCATGATGCCTGAAATATTATACATTTACATTTTAAATATTTTGTTAACAGCAATACTTGTATGCAGTTATTATATGCGATACCTCCACTCTGAGTAGAGCGATGCTTGACCATGCACGCAACGTCCGCGTCTGATAGATTCGTTCGACCTTCCTTGAACGCCTGCTTTATAGCTGAGGTGGGTACGGAGTAAATGGAAAAACTGGTCAGGGGACAGTAGTAGAGGCGGTCGTGGTTTGAGATTCTTCGCGGAGACAGGGCGATTCCGTTGATACCAGAATTGAAGGTGTAAGTTGTACCTGGAACACAATAAGAAATGGCATTTAAGAGATTGGCCATCTGAAAAGCAAACTGTTACCCATGGACTTACCCAAAATGGTCAACCGGGTTGCTTTCGGATCCGGGTCCATGCTCGCGGAATGCTTCAAGGGCCAACTTCTGTCTTCCCCCAAGCTATACACCACCAATTTCGCATCCCACGAGTCCGTCATGTACGCCCAACAGCCCCACTCGTCCGACTGGCAATCTACGACAATGTCGTTGAGAAAATTTGTTCGAGGATTTACCACCCATGCCGGAAACTCGTGCTTGTGAAGAATGGTGTTGGTGGCGAGCTCGATTATGACTAGTTTCGCTGGACAAGGTGTTGATGAGGTGGTGGAGTTGGAAGCGGCTTGGTCAAGAATAGCCTCTCTCCCAGCGTCAATCACCCACATCCTCCCCCACCTGTCTATTTCCATTGATATTACAAACTGGAGTGCGTTGCAGTTTCCGACTCGCTGCATCTTCCATGATGGGTAGGGGATCAATAGTGGCGACTTGTCAGGACTACTCAGACTATTTAAGTTAATGTAGTTCAAGGTGGAAGGCACTCCAGTGCGAAGTCTTGGAACTGTTAAATATGCTCGGTTTCCGTGGACCTTGATCCCTGCCAGGACATTGTTCTCTGGAATGAATTGACCGGTTTGTATGTATTTCCGTCTTATCTGGGGCGAAGGGAACTGGAAGTCTAAGGACCTCCAGGAAAACAGGACTTCGTATGGGGACAGGGATGTTTCTGAGCTCCTGCTGTATGCTAAGATAACAATAAACACCTGGAGCAATATTATTGCTGTGTGAAATGGGATGGAGTTCATTTTTAGACGGAAACTAAATTTGCTGTTTCAAGAGCGTTTCATGTGCTTCCAGCACGAACCTAGCAATCAAACTGCCCAGTAGATCATAGCTTCCATTCTCAAGAAATATTTCCGATGGAGAAGAAATACATGCTAATGAGCTTCAAGAATATCTTTCATTGATTGAAGGCTCATCGCGAGCACGATCTAAATACAAGTCTCGCCTTTACTCTTCAAGCATATTCTTAACTTAACCGTAAATAAAGGATTTTGCTTACGTTGCCTATGTAGTAACGTCAGCATAATTGAATAACAGGTGCATAAACAGATGAAAATAATGATAAGCATAACCAGCAGGACTGCTAGCAAGGCAAAGCGAAAATGGCTACTTGTTTTCCCATCATGATAACCGCAGCAGCGTCGGTATTTAGAAGGTCAATGGCAATTTATATTGATTTACATTGCAGATTTGCTGCAAATAATTAGGATCCCACATAATGCATCACGTTTAAACCTTAAATCTGCTGAAATATAAAGCGATGCGCGTGTGAAGTGTAATTTATTGAATTACTTTTCGTACAGCGTCAAAAAAGCTAAAGGAGTTAACAAACTATTTCATACGCACAATAATATTGAAACGATACTTAAATTAATTAAATTACAAGTACACGTGTTATCTTTTTTTTGTAAATGTAAGTTTCACAAGTTCAAGTTTTGAATGATTTCCTCCATGGCCCTGTTCCTAATTTTCCCATCCCCCGCAAGATAAACCCGACACTGGGGACAATTCTTAATCGCCTCACAGCATTTCTCCCAAATCACGTGCCCGTTTTTGCACTGGAACACCTTCCCCTTTGGAACTTCAAAGCAGATTGGACAACTGAAGCAGGGCAGCGGCTCACCCCCATCATCCAACTGAAGCAAATCGTTTTTCGACTTTCCTCGGGACGCATACCGTTTTAGCCGAACATTTTTCGGTTTGGTCACCGGAACAGCAGAGCTGATCATGCCGTCCAGCTTAATTTGGATGGGTCTCCACAAATCCTGAATCTCAGTTTCCGACTCGTTTCCACACAGACGGTTGAGGAACTCGGTGAAGGCCATGTTCTTCGCCACGGTACCCTGCTTCGTTACATAATTTTCTTCGTGAAAATCCTTTTTGAATTTCTCGGTGAACTGAACTCGAAACATGTCAAACGCCGCTATTTCCGCGTTTGCTCTCGCCTTAGATCTTTTCTCGTCGTTCCTCCCTTTCAAACTCTGACGTTCGTTTCTTATGAGTACCTCCAGGATTCCAAGCAGTACGTTAGTGTTATCTTGTTTTGGGTCCTGCTGACCAAATATAACTTTTATAGTTGGTTTGAAGTGGTCAAGTGCCTTGTTCTCTCCTTCTCTGTGCGCATTTTCAAAAGCTTTTGTGGTGAAATATCGGGGGCCGTCCTTGACATGCTCAAACAACTTCCGGTAGCGTTCCAAGGACTCCCCAACCACGTTCTCTTGAATGCAACGAGTGACCGCAAATATTTTACGGGCAGGTGGGAAGTAGCTTTCTTTTCCATTTAGCATTTCCACGTACGCGTGTAGGTAATACACAAAGTCCTTCGCGGTCAAAAGATTTCCACCGATTTTTCGGGGACGTACGTCATTTTCAACAAGATTTGTCACGAATTTTTCCATTCCTGCCTTGTACGCTTTACTGAGAGCTGGATAGTTCCCGTCGTAATTTCTGCCCTTTGCAATTCCTCCAATGTCTGGCATAAGGAAGCAGTCCATTTCAGTAAAGTAATTACGGATTTCATTCTCCACCTTCATTTTTGGATGTGACTCCTCCAGCTTTAGTTTCTTTTTAAGGAATTTGCTTCCCCCTTCTTTGCCCAACGAGTATTTAGCACTTTCGTTCCAGTCCCGAACCAACACGCTCAACCTTTGGAACGGCTTTTCTATGAATTCGTTCATGAAAATGTTTCCGTATTCACAAAGGACCTTCATGGATCTAAACACTTCCTCAATGATCTCCGCTTCAGTCGGCAAGTTCAAAATGGTCACGGAAGAAAGGAGCATGCAGAGACCAATGATGGACTTGTTGTCATACTTTGTCGTGAAAAAGTCGTAAATTCCTTGGGTATCCAAAACAAGCACGGCAAACTCATTACCTCTTGAATTCTTCAGAATGAACGGTTTTCGCCAGATACAAATACCTTTTGTAATGGAGTCACTGTGTGAGCTGTATGAACGGTGCCAGTCCCATCTGAATCCTTCCAACGGTTTTCTTGGATTTGCCTTATCAATCCAATCGTCAATTCCCTTTTCAGCACCTTCAAGACAGCGTAGAATGTAATTTAGAATGAAACTCTTGCCAAGATTGCCTGGCCCACAAATGGAAACTATGCAAATGGGTCGTCCTCCAACCGTTTTCACAACGTTGTCAAGTGTCTCCAACTTTATTCGGAAGGAGCTTGGTGATTCGGCGGATGTGTGACCACCACTGCTTCGAGACTGCACAGTCACAATTTGATAAGCCATATTTCACTAAATGTTAACTTAAAATTTCATTCAAAAAATTTTGTTCGCTATATATGTAATAGTTAGTCACGAGTCACGAACTGAGCAAAAGCTATGAATTCAATAAACCAGAACTCGTGTTGCTGTACAGGGAAAAATAGAGAAAAACAGATATACACATGACGTAACGTCAAGATAAGTAGTAAAAATAGTAACGAATCTGATAACCCTTTGGCTTTCAACTTCTTATCACAGCACAGCACCAAGGTTTATAAATAACAGTGTTTGCTACAGTGTGGATTAATGTTTTATTAATAGTTATTGATTTATTGATTTTTGCACACATGCAATATGGTTTCACAATAGACTTCTGCGTTTCTAGTAATTATTGCTTCAAGGTGATGGTTATAGCGAAGGCTTAAAATTTAAAAAAAAATTATAACTTTTCGGGTTCCAAAATTTTCCGAGAAATGCTCTGTAATTATCAATTACGTTTTACACAGGAAGAAATTCATGTACGTTGGATGCATTTTAATAGAAAAGTATGCAAGATACGCACAGGTTGGATATTTCATCACCATCCATCATCATCATGACAGTTCGTCAACTGCACGTATTCCGTGAATTACAACTTGAGTATTTTTATTTTGTAATAATTTTGCTGACGTATTTTATGATTATTCAATAGCTATTGTTATGAACAATAAAATTGCATTATACTGTTAGTAGTAGTGTCATTGATGTCGCGTGTACAGAACAGGCACAACGAAATTATATTATTTCACCTTTTCATAATGTTCCATAGTGCACGTATACCAATATGCATCCTGTTGCTAAACCCTGTAAAGTAATGATATCATATGAAAACTTAAAATGTTTATGGCATGACTTTAATTTGATTTATTTTACAACATTTTTACACAGTCAAAATTTTTAGACATGCGATGCAATACTATGCAAACATAATCGCGAATGCACTCAAGTTGTATCTGAACTGAAAGCTAACGCTAAGCTCTTAGACATAATATAATTTCTATATCTGAGAACTGAGAACATGCTAAATCTCAGGTAGAGAAGCCTGGATTTTGTTTTCATTCAGCTCTACACAGACAAAGCCTCTAGTCTGAATATGCTCTCACAAAGAACTATTTTGCAAACTTCATATCAAAACTTGTTTTTGTTGTTAAAAATGGTACAAGCAAATTTCACTGCGAATTTTCTACAGGCTATAAAAGCGTCTACTGTTGCGACCCACAACTTGTGAGTGACAGTAATAAAAGTTTGGAACACCTCCATAAAATGTATGTCGCGCTCTGCTACTATTTAGCTCTCTCCAGGTCCAGACAGACCGGTCCAGAGGAGTGTCATGAATTTCATGACTTTCGTGTGGTTTGCATATACCCGAGTCCAATTGAGCGACAATAACAAGGTCAAATAAGTTAAAATTCCAAATATGTTCACTACTACACAATGAATCTACTAAACTGGATGCTTGCTATCTCTGCTATTGTATGGTTAATGTGTTGTTGTCTGATATCATGTTACTTTTATCTTTTATCGTCAGTAAATTTTAGCATGCAATTATATCGTAAAATGTCATCATAATCATCGCTTCTCATTATTGCTTTACGAGTAGCTTTTGATCTTTTTGGTCATTTATTCCAATCTTTCTATGTCCAGCCCACTGTCACTCCAAATTATGCCTCAGGCTGGCGTAGTAATAAATTAGAAGATTCAACTGGAACCAGATTCACTTTAAGCCTGTCCGCAGCACGAGAGACAACTCTTTCCTTGCATCTTCATCTTACCCAAACCAACAAAATCGCCACAATGGGGACTAATGTAATAAAATATAAAAAACTTAAATATCCTCACTTCTCCAAACAATTTTTCAGTAATTTATTGTGTCCCCTATATTTTTATAACAGCAAGTAAATCCGGACTTTCTCGAGAAAATCGAAAGACGCCAAAAGGAACGCCAAGCGTCTTTTGAAGCATTGAAGAGCTCATGCAAACTTGACGAGAAGGCAGTCTCAATTGTCAGCCTAAATGTCTCGGACCTCTTGAGCAAACTTCGATCACGGGACCTTACGGTCACCGAAGTCCTTTCTGCTTACACGGCGAAGGCGCTGGAGGTTACCGAAAGGGTCAACTGCATTACCGAATTCATTCCACAGGCTGCAAAGTGGGCAGCAAGTTTGGACGAGAAGGCGAAGGACAAAGACGCTGTTCTTGGACCGCTTCATGGGCTCCCATTTGCTGTCAAGGACGATCAAGGTGCCCCGGAATCATTCTTTCCCCTGTAAAAAATAAAATTATGTTGTTAAATGAACAATTAACTATGTATCAATTAGATGTGGAGGGAATGGACACAACGCTGGGTTGGGCCCACAATCTCTACAAACCTGCAAAGGAGTCTGCCGTTATCGTGAAAGTTCTGATGAAACAAGGGGCTGTCCCATTCTGCAAAACGAATCTTCCTCAGTCAATCCTGTCGTTCGGGAGTGACAATCCAATTTACGGTCAAGTT
This sequence comes from Sinella curviseta, assembly GCA_004115045.4. Taxonomy (NCBI): domain Eukaryota; kingdom Metazoa; phylum Arthropoda; class Collembola; order Entomobryomorpha; family Entomobryidae; genus Sinella; species Sinella curviseta. The sequence goes on from CM023203.3 coordinate 3,813,283, forward strand.
AAAAACGGCTTGAGACCCGAGTTGGCACCTGGAGGATCCAGTTCCGGGTCGGGAAGTTTGATTGGTGCTGGAGGAGCTCCGATTGCGACCGGGAGTGATTTGGGAGGGAGTCTCCGATGCCCTTCTCATTATCATGGAATTGCTAGCATTAGGGGAACCACGAATAGGCTCAGCGAAAAGGGAATGACCGAAGGGATCCCTGTCATTACACGTGAGACACTTTAATTATATTTGTAATGTAAATATTTTTTCCAACTGTTCTTGTAATGAACCAGCATGGGTTTTTAGAACGTGGAGTACCGGGAATTATCGCTCCTGACGCAAAGACACTAGCGCTCCTCTGGAAATGCTTGACAGAAGACAATCTTCAAAACGACCTGGATCCCTGTGCCGTGCCCATTCCCTGGAACGAAAATCTGTTTTCATCAAAAACCAAACTCCGAATCGGGTACTTCACCTCCCTCTCCTATTTCCCAGCCTTTCCAGACACGCAGAAAACAGTGCTCGCAGCCCGAGACGCCTTAATTGCCGCAGGTCACAAGGTCGTTCCTATTGAAATGCCTGAGGATTTTGCTTACATGAGGACAATTTATGAGCACATTTTCGGAGGACAAGCGAAATGGATAAAAGGCAAGTTTGAGGGTGAGCCACTGGCCATTTGCATGAAGGATTTTATTACTTCGTTGAGAGATCCTCAGATCGCTGCGGCTGCCAGGCTGGCGGCTGTGGGAGAGCGTGAGAAAATTCTTCACAGCGACATTGGGGATGAGAGCGTGACTCGGGAGGCTACCCTTCACAACGTTTATCAGAAACGGGTTCTAACGCTCGACATTTTGGAGAGGATGGAAAAGGCCGGGGTGGATTTGATCATGAGCCCTGCGTATCCACATCCGGCCGTGGAACTCGAATATGGTCATATGACATTGGGTAAAATTTTGTGCTAAATCACTACTTGGAACAATATAAATTGCAATTAAAACATATTTTATGTAATTTTGATGTTGATAGGCGCTCTGGTGTATACGATGATCTGGAACGTTGTGGATTTTAATGCTGGAGTGGTACGTTTCGGAACTGAAACTGCTTCCAGCGTTGCTGACTATGATGACCAAGGGGATGCGCTGTTGAAGGGGGCCAAAAATGTATGGAGAATTTGCAGTATTTTATGATCTTGTGACTAATTAATAATTACATTTATGATGCGTGTTTTTAACTATTACACTGGTTGATGTTAATGCAGGCTCTGAAGGGCTCAGTTGGAATGCCAATCAACGTTCAAATTATTGGGAAACCATTCAAGGAAGAGCTGACGCTCAAGGCTCTTGTAGAAATCGAAAGATTGAGGACAGCTAACTAATAATGATTAACATGCAACTTCCAGTATGCGGAAAGAACTGGGAATGCCTCATGGTACCCCAACATTTTTGCAGTTTTTTTTAGGATTTCTATTTCTGCAATGCGTTGAAATTTAAGGAGGAGAATAGCATATTATTATTCGATGCTGTGTTTTTGAGAATAAAATGGTCAGAAATGTTGAACACAAAGTTTATCACATTTTTCATCTTACAACAAGTGACTTTATTTCAATGTTTCATAAGTGTAAATACATATAAAACGCCTACATACTAGTGACAATTATTTACAAAGCGGTCCAAAAGATTAAGCTGAGAAGCAACATTTAGGGAAAATCATACTAATCCTGAAAATGCCAATTTCATTTTTCAATCATTTAAAAATTTCATCTGTGTTTTGTTTGACAAAAAAGGTAAAATTACTATCAAATTGACATAGTAAGTGGTGACGGCAAAATTATAATCAAACCAAGCCATTGAAGTCATTACATAACAAATGACTTAAATGAATAATTTTCCAGAAGAAAAACATTCGTGTGTACCAAAATGCCCCAAACACACCAACAGTAACATTACGGAACTTAACCAACAGTATTTACAGTAAAATTTAACTGTAAGTTATGCATGTGTAAACAATAAAGTAAGTTCATTTTAAATCTCAGTATAAATAAGATACCAACGTGTAATACAATCTACCTGCCTATCAGTTGCCAGCTAATGACAACTGTCATTCATAAAACTTTATCATCATAGTATAACCGATCCTTATACCAATAATACGAAATATTAGTTACCCAACAAAATCTTATTCCCTTAAGTCAACGTAAATCAAAAAACATTAAATATCGACTAATTAATGACACTTTTTTCAAGATGACAAAATCAGAGATGTATTGAGATACATATTAAAGTTGTAACAATAGATATTTGCATTACTTTCCCTGCGCCAATCTTCTCCGTCGCGCTTCATCCTCCAAAGTTTTAATTATCGCATAGTTTGTAATAATTTTTTGGCGATCTTGTTCCCGACTTCGCCGCAGTGCTTCGACCCTGGCCCTTAACTCATCTCGTTCTTTGTTCTTCTTGTCTCTGTATTCTTTGCAGTATTTCGCCTTTTTAATACTGCGCTTTTGCTCGCCCGAGAGTCCGGGGATTTCCAAATCCTTCTGCCACTTTGGAGGATCTCGCCTACGCTGAATGGCTTGATGCGAGGGTGCTGGCTGCTCGGTTTCTTGTCCCAAAGTCATTGGAACTGGCACCAAACTCGGTGGAACACGTACCTCCACTTCCACTGGTATCATCTGCTGCGGAGTCTGTAACTCTGCTACTTCCACATGTTCCATTGGAGGTGGAACCTGAAACTCTGCTGCTCCCACTGGCTGTGGAACACTCGTGACAAGCTGTGTCGGTGGCTCAAAAACGGGGAAAGGCAATTCAATGTACGGCTCATGGAGAGTACCAAAAATGTCTATTGAACTCCAGTCTAAATCATAGTCAACTTGGAAGACGTCGGGATCCTCTGGGTTAATAGTAAACTGGAAGTGAAACAAACAATTGATATGATTACTTTTAGACAAAATGAGAACAGGCACTGAGTAGCTGTGATTGATTTTAAAAATCTATAATCAATTAAAATGGGAGTTGCTGGAAAACGGAAAATTTTTGCCGTATGAGTGATTATAAATTACAAGATTTAACAATAAGAATCCAATTAAAACTCACTTGCATAGAGTACGGCTCCATATTAGCCAGCTGCTTCTACAAGGTATCAACTCGCCCCACGATAAGCCAAACCAAAAAGGATCCCAGTAGAGTGTAGCTGCAATATACACAAAAGTACTATCATCAACCTTATGACCTCCACAAATGAATAATGGAATCGACTCAGAATCAAAAACTGACAACTTTTATGGAATACAATTTGCCCTCCGTTAAACTTTTAATCTAAAAATCTTAATTATAAATACCTATCTGTTCTAGTCTCACAATACGAGGGATTTCCAAAAGTAATGAGACGACTTTGACAAGGCATATCTCTATGACGGATTCTTCAATTCAGACCGTGTTCATACCAACGGATAGACCAGGATTTGGCCTTTCGATTGACACGCTCCGTGTTGCGATGGCCATTACCAATCCCGAGGTAGAGCTGGATAAACCTGCAATAATCTTTTTTCTTTACGTAAGATGTTCGTGAGAAAGTGATGCTACCTTTCTCGGACGCTCTTTCCACCAGTTCAAATCACAATTATTTTCAAAATATGTTGTAGATCCGGTGCCTATACGGACAACAATCGATCGGTGGGGTCGGCGACTTAAAAGAACTAGCCTATCGCTGTAAAACAGGCCAAAGTTAAGACAAACTCTAAGTGTTACCGATGAGCGATTTGTAACGAAAAGCATAGCTGTCGTTGATTTAGACAGTCAATCCCAGTAGTGAGAAATATCATAAATGGTTCACATAAATCCCAGGAATGTGTGGATGTACTTGGATTTCAATTTTTAACCTTTGTTTCGCCGTCGTGGATGCATTTCCGAAGCCATTACGTTTGAGACAGCAAATTTTCAGTGCAAGCAAATCTGCAAAATAGCACTTTTCTCTCAAAGGACGTAGAGTTTATCATGCGTCGAAATGGTGACTGGAAATGAACGATGGGCTCATCATAACAAGATATGTACAAAAAAACAAGCACTACAGTGAGTCCTGGCTAATCTGCAGCATCATTTAAAAAGAACTACCGAAAAAACGTGAAAAAACGGGAATTTCGATTTTTGAACATAGAAGCACGGCACTCTGTCCCAATGGTATCTGGACATTTAGTGCAATGTGGATACGGTGGACAAGGGTCCAGGGAATATATGTGGAACACGCTGATTGATTCCGCCCAACGGTTTTTAAATGAGAGTAGAATGAAGTCGTCTCACTACTTTTGGAAATCCCTACGTACTACTGACGGAAATACAAACTCGAAAAACTCGCAGAATCAACAAGAACAACCAACCAACCGAAGAGGAAGCGTATTCTTTGCGAGGAGAAAAAAAAAGACACGATCGATCCAGATTCTGGATTCCAGCAGAATATAGTATCGCATAAGTAAGATAATTAAATCATTACTAAAACCGACGTTTATGTTTAGCATTACTCCACAGACAAACATCACAGGAGCAGGAGTAGGGACCATATCTGTGTGCAAAAATATGCAAACAAGCTATTTATGCAAATCTAGAATCGCTGATTCTGGCCGTTTATCACCCTCCTCAATCTTTCTTGAAGAAAGTTGATCTGGATGCATGCAATGGGGATGTGTAATGCATTAAATGTTGAATGTTGCTTTTCTTCATCATCATCACCGTTTAGACCTGTGGAATGGATATATGGACAAAATGCTGAATATCAAAACGCTCCGCAGCATCCATTTGCATAGATATCCCATCTCCACCGCTTCGTATTTGTTTTTAAGCTAGTCCTTCTCCCTTCGTCCTCACACATATTTCCTTCTCCGTCCTTCGTACTTATTTTTTTCATATAATAATATAATGGATCTTCATGCCTTACTTATTTATCATTTCACAACGATAACGATTTAAGATAAAAGCTTGTGGCAGATTATTGGCATAAATGCAAACAAAAATGCATACCTATATACCTATAGTGATGTAAAATGAGCGTACATTTTCTGGGCTTTTGTTTGTATGCAATAGGTTACTGTGTACGTTGCAAAAAATATTGCCCATCTCACCAGCAAAAGTGGGTGGCCTTTTCAGTTTTTCTGTGATGATTATTTATTTGCACACTCATGATAACTGATAATCGCAAATCGATGATGGCCGTTACCAAGAATCGGTTAGTTGCAAACTTGGCTCACTGTTGTGGCGTTCCATTTCCCATTCTGCACAAATATGCCAAATCATATTCACAAATGATATGCAAAAAAGCAACAACGGCCAGAAAATAGTTTGTCATTTTCATGAAGATCTCGTTCTGAACGATGAACTGCAAAAAGTACAAGTATCATAGTTATTACTTTCCATTTTGACCATAAATCCCTCCCAAAATGCGTTGGCGCGACATTCCCCCATTGCAATCTCCACAGGAAACTGAACAAGATCCTCCCAACGGTGAAGCAAGTACCACCACAACTGCATCAGAAATTCCGAGAAGACCCAAAACATGCCACTATTTCAGAATTCTTTTCCTAGCAGGCTACTACACCCTAACGGTTCCTTTCAAGCCGGTGCTGGACGCAAAGACGAATCTGTACTACTTTGAGAGAAACGCAATTCAAAAGGTAATTTACAAATTAAATCAATGAGAAGTCACATAAAACTCTAATCTCTGTCTTACAGTACCTGTGCTACGCTTCATGGACGTTGTCTATCGTAAATCGCCTATCCGCTTTCCGCCGCACATTTGCGTACTCTTACGTGACCCACTCGACAGTATCGTATTTCCGCCTGACCCACTCGGTCATTCATGTAATCCCGTATGTCATCTTCTACAAAACGATTGCTTCCAACTCAAACTCCATCCTCCAAATCCTCAACTCTGTCCACTCGTCTCCACTCCTTACCCATTCCCCCGTTCGAAACGCAACCCTTCGATATATCCTTATAATCTGTCAAATAGTCTGGCTTTCCTTCACGATATCATCTCCAGTCATAGGCTATGAAATTCTCAACTCCTGCTGTTGGGATTCGCATAATTTAACAAAGGCGTTTGTAGCTCACGGCAGATACACGTTCTTCATGAATCCTTCCGTCAACGTAACCATTTTGGAGCGCCAGAGCTCACCATATACTCCAGTAGACAAGTTTGTTCTCTCTGCCCAAATACTGGTAACAACCTCCCACGTTTGCCTTCTCTTCTTCATCGTCTGTCTGTTTGGAAACTGCGGAGTCACGTTGTGGGCGAATGCCGCTGGGTTCTACGACTCTGTAATTGGCTATTTTGAAGAAACTCGAGAGGATAAACGTAACGACACAGAGAGCCAGTCCATCCCACCCATGTCGCCAACACCGAATCTCAAAGAATCGTACGAGCACCTGAGGTCAGTGGCTTGCTCAGTGAACTCAACCTGGCATCTCCTCGCGTTCTGGTACATGATCGACCTTACAGCATGGCTAAGCACGGAACTGTACTCTGAATTGAGGTCAACCGACAATTTTCTCAGGATTCACATTGTCTTTTATCTCGTGTACGTCGCCGTTTCAATGTGCTTCAGTGCCGAGGCGTTCAGGAAGGTTAGCTCATGGTTCATGACAGATTTAATTACTCGTAGGGTAACATGAGATATTGTATGCTATTTTTCATTTTTCATTTGTTTGCAGATAGAAAAGTTAAAAGCTTCCGGAAGGAACTGTGATAAGGTGAGGTTACCAGCAAACGGAAGCGAAACTGTTGCAGATGTACACCACGTGCTGAGATGTTTGGACAGCGAAGTAGCCGGTATTGGGGATGTCGGATTCTTCAGGATAAACTATTCGTTTATTGGACAGGTGAGCTATGCACACATTCTGATATTCCATTAAATTATTTAAGGTGCACTATAATTGCGTGCTAAATTATTTTGGCAGATGACTGGGCTGATAATTACGTTCTACATAATATCCGTTGGGGAGAACTCGGTAAGCGAGCGAATGACGGAGGTGGAAAAGTGTGGTGGCAGGTGTTACATTACATGAGAACAATTTTCCTTCTCATGCAGTTTTGGATTGTGAATAAAGAAAGCTTTTACTACACTTCGACAATTTATTGTTGTGTTCACTGTTCATTTTAATTAAGTGTCCCATGCTTCACTGTACTGTTCACTTTCCACTTTCAATTGGGTCATATTTGACTGAACTTCAGGTAAAATGGGCCATAAAAGAATGCTTCTACCAAAATAAGCTAAATTTCACCCACTCGGAGTATGCCGTAGTATTATTAACCCATTTATTTAACATCTTATAAAGGCTGCGTTGCAATGCCATATATGGTAGAGACCAGCAATTGCTTTCTTTGGGTGTTTTTTCGGAGATGCAAAGTAAAAAAGGTTGGCTGGCGCACCGAAATAATTAAAGGTTTCCCCTCCTGCCATGTTGCAATTATAGTGTATAGTTTTATGGTTTGCCGTTTACCAATAAAAGCAGCAGAAGGCTACCGCTGGCCGATTAACCTTGTTAAAACGATGTACTTTCCATTTTACTTTGATTCTCGAAAGCTCTGAAAAATGCAATTACAATTTTACCCATATTAATGCACAAGCTGGTATAAAATGCATGTGTCAGAAGAAGCCGGTGGCGTAGTCAGAAAATAGCATGGGTTATGTGCTGGGGCATCATGAGAAATTAAACAAGAAGTAAGAATAAATACTTTAATCTTTAAAGATACAAGAGTTCAAGTGACAATGAAAAGACAAAGCGACTATTACATCGACAAGGCTCCTGTGACCCAGTACCACTGGTTTGTTTCCCAAGAAGATTACGACGAGAACAACAAATTATACCAAAAGCTAAAGCAGTCAAATCAACAAAAGAAGCAGCACAAAAAATCTAAAAAAGTGAACGAAAGTTCTTCAAAAGCGAAAGCAAAGTCACGAGTGAAAAAGAATCAGAGTGGAAGGCAGAATGCAGTTAAAGCACCAATACTACCAAATTCATACGAATCACTAGAAAACTTCCCCATTTTAACAACTCCACTTCCGGAATTCGCAACATATCTACCACCAGACTCATATCTACCGATACGAGAAAACAGCAATGACGGGTATCAGTATGGGTACAGTGATTACAACGGCTGGCCATCCTCTCACGAAGAGCCACCTCTACACTTTGAAAAATTGTTCAACCTTCTCGGTCCCCTTCTATTTCCTATACCATTTCTGCTCTGTTTGATTCCTCTGATAATTCCAGCAATTCCATTGGCGATTTGGAGCTCCTCACTCGCTTTTAATCATGAGCCCGCCCATGTAGGATGGCACTCGGAATCTCCCAGCACTCCATCGCCACCTTCCGATTTATTTGGCTGGATGTTTAGGCCGACAACGACAACCACAACCAAGCCTACTGCTTCAACCACAACAACTACAACGACCATGATGAGTACAATGTCCTCCACCTCCTCCTCCACCACTCCAAAATCAACAACAACTTCAGAGCCAACAACTACTCCAAAGCCAACAACAACTTCGGAGACAACAACAACTCCAAAGCCAACAACGTCAAAGCCAACAACAACTTCAGAATCAACAACAACTCCAAAGCCGACAACTCCAGAACCAACAACTGAAGAACCGACTAGTTCAACAACCGACATGGCTAGCACAACTGAAGAACCCACTTCGTCGACTACCGAAAAGCCAACAAAGAAGCCAACGAAGAAGCCGACGGAAAGGCCTTCACAATCCCATTCCACCAGTACATTCATGACAAGTCACAGTGAATCCTCTTACAACTTCACAGAAAATTCTCGGATAGTTCTTGATTTCGTGACAGAATTGCCACAACCACAAACCCAACTAGTGCGATTACGATTACCTGTAAAGCCAAAACCTCCACCATTTTCGAATGGAAACAGCGCCTTATTCTTTCCGTCCATTACCTATCCCGAATTCCCACTCTTGTTTTTAAACAACACGTTTGACGACTTGCGTGAAAGTCGTAGAAAAATTGCGCCATTTTAGTAATTTTGTATTTGTATATTTATTTGTATTGATACTGTTTTAAATAAAGTATAATTGAAAAGTAAAATTCTTAAGTTAAATTATTTCCTCAATTCCATATCAAAGTAAATGGGCGCATGGTTAATAAAAACCCATGGGCCATCAGGATGGAATTTAAGTTCCGAGTCACTCCTGAGGTGAAATTGGAAACGCTTGAAAATGTAGGCGCAAGCGACCCTCAGCACTTCCATCGCTAGCGGCTTTCCGGTGCAATGTCGAAATCCATGCCCAAATGATGACCACGCGTACGGGTGCAATTTTTCCTTGTTTCCCGGCATAAACCGTTCCGGGTCGAATTCCTCAGGATTCTCAAAATGCTCTGGATTTCTGTTCACAGCCCACAGTGGCGCCATTATCGTCATGCCCTTTGGTATCGTAAAATTGTACTTTTCGCAACGCCAGCTCTTTGTGCAGACGCGTTCGGCGTCGTAAAACGGATAGAGTCTCAACGCCTCCGAAATGCAAGCTTGAAGATAGTCTGCCTTCAGCAATTTTTCCCTTGACGGAAAGTCGCTGTTTTCTTCTAGATCCTCCCACAAGCTGTCAATTTCACTGTGTAATTTATCCAAAATGGCTTGTTCCGGAGGGGATTTGAGAATGTGGTAGATTAAAGCTGAAATGACTAGGGCGGTCTCATCTTGCCCCGAGAAGAAAAAGTTGAAGGCTTGCATTAAAATCGTTTCCTTTGTTATCTTGGCTTGCTTATATTCCGGAGTGGAGAGCTTTTTCAGCTGCTCTATGCAAATGTCAACGACGTCTGGAGGGGAGTTGGGTGTGGTCCGGGAGGAAATGAGGTTTTCCATAATTTTCAGAAATTCTTGGCCCGGCTCGGGACTGAGTAGTGTGGGTGGGAGGAAGTTGAACAGGAAGGGAAACGACACTAAATAATATAGAGGCATTTTTAAAATTAGTTTTTTATGAACTCCATTCAGAGTTTAATATATTTTTAATTAAAAGTATGCTTATTTACTTGCAATGGCCTTTGTATTTGGATAGTTAAGTCCGTCCGGGTGAGATAGTTTGTATAGAAGCCTTGAAAATCTGTCGCTCTTGTCCTGGATGGAAAACATGCATCTTAACGTGAGGTCCGTTAGTCCATCAAATAAGAGGCTACAAATTAATGTAAGAAGATAATTCGTCAGATTAAAATAAAATTCCAACTCGAATGACATTGAATATGTGGTTAGTTTTCTTACTCGTCAAAAGAGCATTTATTCCAACGGCCACCCTCTTTCTCGATATACTTTCCACACTTATCGCCCCACTCCAACAGCGCTTCCCTCATCGGAAAATTCATCATTCGCAGCTTTGCGCTGCTAAACGCTGGGCTTGTGAAATTCCTAACGATACGCCACTTGTCTCCTGGCAGATAATCCGGCATCTCGTTCAGAAAGGAATCCCCAAAATCGAGAGGACCCTTGGCGTCAAAATAGGCAGCGTCCTTGACCATTATAAGCCGGAGGATCTCAGGATCGCAAATGTAGATTTGTGGCTCTCTGCCTTCATACACCTAATGAAAAAGAAACGTTTGAAAATAACAAACAAAAAATAAACTGATAATTATATTCATGATTAGCTCACCCCAAAGACTTGTCCATGTTCCTTCATCCAAGCCACATCTCTATACCCAACCGGTTGAAATCTTGTCGGAAACGTGCTGCCGAATAGAAAGTGCGGTTTCACGACAGGAATGCCTAATTTCTCCAGAAAACCACGATCCCATCTCGCGTACAGTATTAATGCGGAAACTATGAACACGATGAAAGCCACCAATGCGGGTAGTATAGGCACTGATGAGATTAAATCAATCAACTGCATTGCTGCTTTTTAGGTGAAAGTTGTAAAAAAAAAAGTTTGAAGATTATTTTATTTTCAGTATTCGTTTTACAGCTTTTGATACAACCGCACAGGTCGACCAGCTAACAACAACAGATTAGTGGGATGAGTCAAACAAGAAAAACAAATTATTGTTCTGAATTATCGATTAAACTCGCGAAAAACGAGTGTGCAGTGCAAATATGAAAGGTAAACAGCATTAAAAGATACATTTATTACGTAATATTATTGCTTTTGCGGTAAGTTATGTGTCGTTGCTCTTACATGGACAAGTACAGAAGTGCAGTGGTGCGATAACATGGACATGTCTTTTCGTTGTCACTACGCTCATATGAATAGACAAGCTCAAGGTCAAACACTTAAGTAGGATGCCCACCCACCCATATCTCCAATGATAAAAAATATACATGCACTGGACTTGCCATACAAAACACATTATCATGGAATTAAGTTTGCCGTACATGTAACTTATTCGCTAAACATCGCATATTAATAATTAATTTCACTCCTCTCTCCCGTTCCTCCGCTCAACATCCAAATAAATGGGCTCATGAGCTCCAAAGAAAGGTCCAGCCGGCAAAAAGTTGATTCCAGAGTCGCTTCTCTTCACAAACTTGAATTCCTTTAGCAGGTACGCAGCAATCAGCGTCATGATCTCCATTGACAAGCGTTTGCCGGGGCAGTTTCTAGGTCCGAAGCCAAATGACGTGAAAGCGTACGGATTCATCTTTTCCTTGTTACCCGGCATGAACCTCTCTGGTTTAAATTCTTCGGGATCATCATGATATTTTGGATTCCTGTTTGCTGCCCACATAGAAATTATGACAACTTGACCCTTTTTGATTTTAAGTCCACTTTCCTTATCCTCCCAGTCCTTTGTGCAGACGCGTTCGGTTCGGAAGAAGAATGGGTAGAGACGCGTTGATTCGTTTATGCAGGCGGTGAGATAGGTCAAGTCGGACAGGGACTCGTGAGACAGGACGCCCTTTTCAGCTTCGCCAAAAACTTTGTCCACTTCCTCCTGAACCTTTTTCTCGCATTTTGGGTTGGTCGACAGGAAGTACATGAGGCTTGCTAGGATCAAGCTGATTTGATCCTGACCACCCATAAAAAGGCTGATTCCTTGCGACCAAATTGTCGTTTCGTTAACGTCGTGCTTTTTGAACTCGGGCGTGTTCAGGTTCTCGTACCAATCCACAACGGTGTCCAGAAAGTCTCTTGGGGGTTCATTGCGGGATCTTCCCTCGGATTCGTTTTGCTTGCGACGCGTTTCCACGAGTTGCTTGATGATTACGCAGTACTCTTTCATGGGCTCGGGATTGATGAGCGTGTTTGGCAGGAATTTTTGGAGGAACGGGAATGCGACTGCAGGGGACAAAACATTTCATGTAATTTTATTTTTAAAAAATGTCATAATTTCTCAAAACAAATCTTACAGGCATATGTTGCCAGCCAGGGCGCATCTGCCGCAGGCGCTGTCAAAACCTCCTTGACAATCTGCACAAATCGATTGCTCATGTCGGATTTGCCAATGTTGATGGAATATTGAGATCGAGCCAGCAAGTCAGTTTGCATTCCGTAAATTGCCCTGTGCCATAAAATTTAATGCAAGTATAAATGGACCGACAAAAATGTTAGTGCATAAGTTTATGCAAATAAAAAGGCTTACTCATTAACGCAGAATTTCTCCAATCTGCCGTTATTCCCCCTTTCCTTAAATTGCCTCTTCACATCTGCGATAAAGTCTTGAATGGACGCGGTCATGGCAGGATTGGCGTTTTTAATGCGAATCGAATTTGATAAAGCTGGCGTCAGCAAATCCCTCACAAACTTCCATTTTTCCAGCGGCAGAAACTCGACCATTTCATTGAAGAGGGGATCCCCAAAATCGTGGCTCCTCTTGGCGTTGAAGTGGTCGGCGTCTTTTGTGGTGATGGAACGGATTAGATCTGGATCGCAGACAACCAATTGGGCTTCTCGGCCGTGGTAAATCTGAAAGCATAAATTGCGTTTATCTTAATTGTTTAAAAGGTACAACAATAATTAGCTAATTATTGTTGTCCCATCTTACCCCAAATACAGGCCCATATTTCTTCATCAGTTCAATGTCAACAATTCCACCCGGTTTCTGAAAGGACAGCATCGCAGACCCCAGCAGGTAATGATCCCGTTTCACCACCGGGATTTTCATCCCTTCTAAACTTCCGGCATACCATCTTGCGTAATTTAGCAGACCAAAGATTATCAAGCCGAAGATAACCAACGAGTACAGAAGTACGACAAGCCACATTTTTAAAACTTGATTGTAAATAAAAGTAATAAATTCCTAAATAATCCGCTAGCAGCAAATTCTTATGGTGCACCCACGCACTTTACTAAATTATAAGTTGTTGTTGTGCTGCGACTGGTGCAAGTGCCGTGCAATACTGAAATGTGGAGCTGCTGGAAAAGAACATCTGAAAAAGTGATTACTGGATGGCCATGAATCTGACATTCAACATTGACCACGGTCCATTGAGATAGAGATGGAATTGAAATGATTTTTTGCTCATTCGGCCAACTTGACTTAAAAAATATGACCTTGAGAAAAATGCATAATAAGCTATATAGCTATACATACTCGGTATCAACCACAGCGGTGCAGTAATTCAGTGATGTGGGTTTAGATGATATAACCATAAATGAAATATTAGTACATGGTGTCGTTTCGTTTAATTGATTGCTTTCATCATCACTTTTTACTTATGCCCAAAAGTCATGCATTTGAATGGCAATGAAGAGATCACAATTTACGAATTAATTATTTTAAATTGATACAAAGATTTGTTGAGATAAAAACGTGACATGCGCTAAATCTGCGTTTATTGTCATTTAGAAACTTAACTGCTGTTAATGCATTGAACGCTTATTTACGAATAATTTAAATTTGAAAGCTAGTCATATTTACTCTTCTTCCCTACAACGCCACTACTCACTCCGAAATACTTCCTAAGCGCATATTTGACAATTAAATATAGCAAAGAAATGATTATGGCAATGACGCCAAGAATAATCCCAGCAATGACTAGATAAACGTCCAAAAGTCTGCGCTGAAACCAGCCCACGTTAAGTCCCAAAGGCTTGAGGAGCGTTGTGTCGTGACGGAGAACGTATTCTGTCCAGTAAAGTGTATTGTCCAGTCAGTCTGGTCTCAGACCCCAAAATTAGGGTCAGGATCCCAAAAATGGGGTCCTCCAAAGACCCCAAAATTGGGGCCTCGGACCACAAGATTGGGGTCCTGGGCCACAATATTGGGGCCCGACGTTATAAACTCTATGTAAGGACCCCAAAATTGGGGTCCAAATAAAAATTAATTTCGAAAAAAATCGAGTACCAAAAAATAGTATCGAGTAACAACAAATAAAAATTAAAATAAGAAACCTCATCAAAAATTAAAATTTTTCACCGTGACAAAACAAAAATTCACCGTGCGCTTTCGGAGAAATTATATTTAATGTATTAAGTAACAATAAAATCATTTTCTTGGAGATTATTATAAATTTAATTATTCTGATTTTTGCATAAATAGTAATTAATTAAGTACTTAATTAACAAAATAAGTGCTTAACATTAAATGTTATTTTAGCCATTTTAAAAATATTTTCCCAAATGGACCCCAATATTGGGGTCCAGACCCCAAAATAGGTGCCATTGACAACAAAAATGGGCACAGGGACCCCAGTATTGGGGTCTCTTTAAAGTATATCTTATCAGGATTATTCTTCCTGTTCGTTCGTATACCTGCAAAAATAACAACCTACTTAAGGGAAATTATGTAGTTTAAATTAACCGTATATATTTTATTAAAGATGACCAAAGTGAATGTATCGATGATCAGTTGGTAGTTGTTATTTCCTCAAATTTAAAGTACCTGCACTTAATTTGTGGAAACTGCATATAATGCGTTATTTTCAAGGTTATACTGCACATTTGCATCCGTTTCCAGTTTTATGATATTCGATAGCGAGATGTTACACTAATTTAGAATTTTCGAAGATAATGTCATTTCTAAATTAGATTGGTATTCCTCCACTGAAACGCCAGAAACTAGAGATGAATTTAAGAAAATAATCCGTCACATTTTCCAAAATTAACTGAAAGTTCCATTAATTTACAAAAATAACAATCATGTGCTTTTAAATACTTGTCTTTAAACTCAGTTGAAGATGGATGGCAATGGCACGTGTTACAAGATGTACAAAACGAAAGTACACAACTTTTTTATTTATTTGAAAAACTGTATTGTATAAAATGCAGGAAATACTAAATGATACACAATAACTTATCTACACCAGGAATTAATAAGTTTATTAAATGTTCGTGGAAAATCGAACCGAACAAAAAATATTTTTTTCTGATATTAACTTAACTTTAAAGCTGAAGCTACTTAATTCACCATTACTTTTAATTTTTATATGTACACACATAGTGGATTGCAATTGAACGGTAACTTACGGCCCATGCTAAATCACAAATCTAGGAGGCTATAATTTCGACAACTGTGGTGCTAAAAATATGAGCTCAGGTCACCTGGGAGATCTCGGCGAGCGCTTTCAGATGAGCTATGTATCATTCAAATCGGTTCGCACACTTCGGAGTTATGGCGCCCGCAATATTGGATGGACCCAAAAAGTTGCACTTGCTGTGTTAAAGGGGTATTTAAGCGAGGGAAAATCCCACCCCACCAATATTGCGGGCGCCGAAACTCCGAAGTGTGCGAACCGATTTGAATGATACATAGCTCATCTGAAAGCGCTCGCCGAGATCTCCCAGGTGACTTGGGCTCAGATTTTTAGCACCACAGTTGTCGAAATCATAGCCTCCTAGATTTGGGATTTAACATGGGTTACAAGTTACGGTTCAATTGCAATCCACTATGTGTGTATATAATCGTTAAAGAGTTTCATATGGCCAAAATAATGATTGAATTTGATATCACGAAACTAATAAATGCACATGTCAATCCTAAGCTATGCTACTTCATTCTATTTATTTAAAGTATTGCTTTACTTTATTACACTCAATACTGACTGCTCAGCATTACCGTTATCGTTGATTTGTCAACATGCCATAATACTAATGGCATGTATAAGTTTTGTGTTTTTCTAACAGGAACACTTGTTTGTTGGTAAAATATTTGAAGTGTACGTATAAGACAAAATTTAAATGGTTCTACAACCACTTTTTAGATTCCCTTAATGAGGACCCCAATTTTGGCCTCCAGGGCCCAATTTTGGGGCCGGAGCCCATCTTTGGGGTCTCAGGGACCCAATTTTGGGGTCTTCGGAGGACCCTATTTTTGGGGCCCCAGACCACAATTTTGGGGTCTGAGACCAGACTGCCAGTGGATCAATGGGTCGGTCCTTAAACATTGTGCTCAGTTTGGCCATTCTGGTTTTATACCTACAAGGAACAATAAGAAATGGAGTTGAGAAAATAAAATTATTACCTAATTAGCATTTGTAATAAAATAGAGTACTTTTCAGTGTAAACGAGCTCTCGAATAGCGTCTTTCAACGAGTCTGCCGTCATGTTGGATATATCCAGTTTGATAGCAGCTCCGATAGACTCCAATCTGTCAGAATTGTAATCCTGATCCCCTGTAACAATCAAAATCGCATTACAAAATCAAATATATTTAAAGTAATTGAATCTGCACAGTCCATACAAAAATCCCATAAACGTAATAGCAAACCGAAAATGGGAATCGCGATCAGAGGCGTTCCATGGCACAGCGCCTCCTGTGTACTTGGTCTTCCTGCCTGCATAACAAATCCTTTAATTTTCGGATGAGCCAGCAGATCATGCTGAGGATACCATTGCTGAAGCAACACGTTGTCCGGTTTATCCTCTGGAATCTCTCCAGTCCACCTCCACAGGAACCTGAGGTTAGGAAATGCTCCAAAAGCTTGGAAGAAACTGTTGCGAAGTTCCAGCGGCATAGCCGACGCCACGACAGAGCTCCCAAAGCTAACGTACACAAACCCGTCACTATCCTTCCCCTCCACAAACGTTGCAAGTACCTCAGGAAGGGGCTTCTTATGATTAATTTTCTCTTTGCTGCACCACAATCCCGAATACGACACCAACATTGGTGGCATCGCCATTGGATAGTCCTCAATAAAGTGGGTGTTCACAAACACGAGGCTCGTGTTTCGTTCAAACTCGAGCAGATCCGGTAATCCTGTCACGTTCATCCGTTCCTCAATCAAGCGCTTAATTTTGTGAGTGTAGTCGACGAAGCCGAGTCTCCAGATGAGAGGATCCAGCGTCGACCTCAACCGTCCGTAAAAGTCCATGTCACTGGGTTTTGGGGGTGTTCCCCATAAAAAGAGTGAGATTGGGATGGACGCTGATTCTGGAACTAGGCCAAACGAGTCCCAGTGATACGGTGTAACTGCCGGCACGAACAGGACGTGTTTCGCTTGGAACTTGTGCACGATTCCGTAAATACACTCACCCATGGACGAGTCAATCATGAGGAGATCGTAATGGAGTCCTGGTCTGTTCATCCATTCCTGAATTTCTGGGCTGTCGTAAAACGCCTTGCAGAGGTCAAAGCAGAGCGTGAACGCCTTCTCGTATAACTTATCCAACGTATTATTTAGTCTCATGTTTATATCCAAATCCCCAACGCTGTCACTGTTAATCTTGACCATTTTGCTGGGCGTGATTTCCTCGATATTTGGATGCGAGCCGATTTTCTTTGTTACTGGAAATATGTACGTGATGTTGTGACCTTTATCTGCGAGCTTTTCGGCAAGTGGCCATATTGAAGTTCGGTGACTGGAGGTGGCGATAAGGTGAAAAAATAGGATGTTGCTCCCTTCCACTTGTCCATTGTTGGTGAAGCAGAATAGCAGAGCGGAGAGGAGACAAGAAATTATTAGCTGCAAAGACCGCATCGTGATGGACTGATTGGATGGAAATCTAAAGTTGATTTGAGCTATTGCTTAGCTTATTTAAATGACAACATGCGTTTCATAGAAATTTTTGCTTGGTTTTTCCTTGTAATCAGCAAGAGGGTTATGATGCTTGTCACTTACTTAATAAAAATACGCTTTTCTTGTCGTGGTATTTCCTTTGGTAAATGGCCTTGATAGATTGCATTGCGGGTAAATGATGCTGTGCATTGGATATGAGATGTATGAAATGTTTTTAGCTGCGACACATATTTGATTTTTCATGTTTTTTATGCTAACCTGTAATCACATTAGTTGTTGCGTGCAATAAATTGCTGGAGAGAATCGAGTTACATAAAGATTACATGGGATTATAGATGGAAGCCAGTCTTACAAACTACTTTGATGGTAAATTCTTAATTTTTACAGACGATTGTATTTACTTCAACTACTCTGATAAATGTAAACGGTTCAGTCTAAAGTCCAAAAACTGATACTACACACCGTAAACGTGTATGACCTGTCAACTAGTTTTAATGCGTTTTACTCAATGAAAACTTTGTCTAGTAAATACGTAGGTATAGTGCATATACAAAATAGGTAAGTACAGTGGAGCTGGAAAACTGGAATTCATAAAAAATACATACTTGGTTGCACGGCCTTGGTCTTGTCCAAGATCATGGTTATAATGGCATTCGAGGATAAAACTTAAAGTATGTAAATAAAATAAGACAAAATATAAAAAATGCCATTAATGGACTAATTATTAAATTAATGTCCGTAAATACGCGAATGAAAAAAAATTATTTGGAGATGGCGAGTATCGATCTCGCTACCTCTCACATGCTAAGCGAGCGCTCTACCATCTGAGCTACATCCCCATTCTTGCTACAGAGCCGACAAAATTGAAAGTTTTAAATAGCGGGTGTGGCAAGGCTAAGGGGTAGGGACCCTTACGTTTTTTATAACGAGAGCTAGGTAAATGGATAAAAAGATCGAATGGAATATACGCAACATGCGTTGTCACTGCTAACTACAAAGTTACATGCGTATGCTCACCACAAATGTGTACGCACGTAAATGTGTGCGCACAAATAAATTCTTTCGATATAGGTAATGCATGTGCGTAAAAAATGCATAGGGGTAAATGTACTCGTCTTTACTTATGCAACACTTTTGTATATTTTTGTATGACAATAACCTATATTTTTAGGCCACATTTCCTATGGGCTTTCAGCAGGAAAATTTAGTATTACATTATACCATATATATTACTCAATTTCCCTGTGCTTTCTGTTTAAAAATAAATGTGATTTTGAACATGCAATTGAGCTGGAGTGATGAGTCAACTTGGATTTGGAAGAGAATCAAACTCTGAATAACATTATGATGATGATGACAAAGTAAGAGTCGACCAAGATGTGAAGTCACAAAAAGCTAAGCTTTTATCTATGTAAAAATGTGCCGTCTAAAAGTAATATGCTTATAGCAGCGTGCTATTATGAGTTTACTGAAATAGGCATAGGCACATCTGCAGTTCCATAAAAATGAATGAACGAGAAGAGTAGAGAAGGCAACGACAACAATAATAACTTATAATAACAATAAATATTCTTATTACTACCTATTATATTATCACTATTATTATATTATTATTATCATTGTTTCATTAGTAGAACGCAATAATCCTGTGTATGTGATTGAGCGTCTCGGCGCAGTTTATCTGAACCGGCTAATAAATTACTACTACTACTACTAGTAGAGAAGGCAGAAGGAGCAGCTAGTACATTTCGCATTGCATTGGACTTGTGCGGATTGCATGAGAAAATGAGAAGCTGTGAGAATTTTCTACAGCTGTACAGATCGCCCCAGAGATTTCGGTATGTTTCGTTTCAACTAACATTACCATTGCTTTGCTGTGCAGCAAAACATTGCAAACACGTAAAGCTTGTGCTGATCTGTGTGGGCTTTGCTACTATATAAAAAGCTGCTCCTGGTTTGCTTTGTTCATCAGTTCTTTCTTTACCACAAACAAGCAACTATAACAGCAAAACCAAGTCAGCATTTCATAGTGAGTTTTCGCAACGTGCTCTAATATAACGTGTTCGTATTGACATATACCAGAAAAGTTGGATTTCTCTTGTCAAAATAATTAGCGGACAGCTATACGCAACTTTTAAAATTCAAAACTGATTACTTCGTCAACTTGTCCAGGTGCATAAATACATTGAGCATCATGTTCTACAAAGTGTATCGGAGGAATCCTTTCTTCCAGTTTTTCGAGGAAGACGACGAGGACGATTTCGTCTTTGGGAGAATGGACAGGCTTGCCAACTTGACCTGGCCTTTCAGCAATGCATCTCCTTTTGGGATACTGGCGATTGGAAGCTCAAACTGTGGCAAGAACAGCGCAAGCTGCAGTAAAGACCCCAATTCAAAATCATTGAAACGGAAAGGGTCATGCTGTTCCAGCAACTGTCATTGCGAAAATGCAGAGTCTCCAGCGAATAACGGAAAGGAAGAAGAAACAAAGGATCAGTCTAAACCCGAAGATGAGTCACTGCCACCCTCCAAAATGGGAAAATTCGAGACAACCATGCTTCTGGATAAGAACTTCAAACCCGGCGAATTGAAAGTGAAACTGAGCGCTGACAACAGGTCACTAGTTGTTGAAGGACGTCATGAGGAGAGCCATGAAAGTGAGAATGGGTTCTCAAAGACGAGCAGTCACGTGTACCGGAGGGTCATTCTGCCAAAGGACGTGGACGTTGATGGTCTCAAGTGCGATTTGAATGAGGAAGGCGTCATGGTCATTTCTGCGCCCAGGATGTTGCCAGCTTTGGAAGATGGGAAGGAGGGGAGGAGCATCACTGTCAACGTTGCGGAAAGGAGTGAAACTCAAGGAGTTGAAGGAGAGAAAGAGGAGGTAGCTGATGGTGAGAAGGCTGTTGATGAGGATAAGGATAAAACTGTTTAAATTGGGAATAAAAATTATTATTTTTTCGTTCATTTTATTGAGAAGTATTATATTTTATACAGTATTTATTTGTTATTGAATATTTTTAAGAAACGTTGATGATTTTATGTATTTATTAGACAACAGTTCATGAATAATAAATAAATTCTAGTGCAAGTCCAAAAATACTATTTGCTTTAATAAATGGCACTTTTATATCATAAAGCATTGCAGCTTAGAAATACATGTGCTCCTAACTTATATGGATAAAAAGTCAGAAAAAGCATATAGTCCACTCATATTCACATCTAACCATATCCTATCATAAATATGTACCTAGGTATATGAGGGCTTCGGAAAGAGATGCACCGACAAGAGAAGAAAAAAATCATTGACTTATTTACAGAAATGCTAAATCACTAAATAACCTGATATTCAAAAACATGTATACCTATGTCACATGGACTATGTGTATCGAGTATATTTATGTGGGACCACGGACAGTAAATTTCTTTATGTATGTTATCTTAAGTGCATGCTTCTTATTCTTGTTATCTTGAGCTTTTTATACCTACCTATTATAAAAATACTCAGACTTAACTCAAATAAGATTTCCTCCAGAATCGGGGATGAAATGATGGGATTATACGTTGTTTAAACAGATAGGAAAAATACATACATAAAAAGTACATAAGTAGGTACATGATATATGTAACAATTGACTTAAGTTTTTTATGTATTGCGTTGCATAATTTTTGTTATGCACTTGTTGCATCCTGCATTTCCTCAATAGACAGTATACACGACATGAGCATCCCAACCCCTTTTGTTTGCTTTGAAGATGCTGAGGATTAGTAGAACAGGTAACATCACCACATCCTGTCTGCATCCAGAGGAGCGGATATTTACCCTTTGTCAGTCTTCTCCAGGAATGTTTGGGTATGTATTTATGTATACCTAAATGCATCCATGCAGTGAAGAAAATGTTTTAAAATCTGTTGCTACTTCAGAATAACTTTTTTTCTTCTTGTGCACGTACCTAGGTATGTATACATACATTTATGTAATAAAGCAGGAAGGGATCATTAGTCGCATTTTGATCATTTGAATATGCTCACTAGCTGTATAGTATTTTAATTTGAAAATTAATATTTTTAAATCAAATATAGCAGGAAAAGTGACAACTGTAGCACACAAGTGCACAAAATGCCGTCCTATGCTCGATTCCTGGATAGCGAGAAAATCTCAAAAAGATTTTGGGCATGTCGACCACGCAATCCTTCCTGCGGACTGATAAGCTTAGAGAGAGGAAGCAAGTTTTGGTTATGGACAAGTCTGGTATGCATTTAATTCAGTTATTTGTTATTTAACTTCCCCTGTTATTATTACGTTTCTGTCAATTAACTTAAATGTTTATTTTTGAGTACACGTTAATTTATTGTTGCAGCTTGCCTTTTCCATTTACGGAGTTCGCTTGGCTTATCTGCTCTTTGCCAGATACCCACTCTGCATGGATGAGACTGAACTACAAACTTTGAAAAAGTTTATCAAGAACACTGGCTCACACTCACAGACCGTCGACTTGCACACACGTTAGTTATAATCTTTAACTTTACAATTATTGTTTACAATTTTGTATTTGATTCTGTTACGAAAATTGTAATGTGTGCTAAAATAATACTTTCCATTTCTGCTGTAGACCCGATTCTGGCATGGTTCTCAAAGTTCATAGTCTGCTGTCTTTTTGGATACTACACCTGGAGACTCATCGAAGCGATTAAGGCCGTACGACTAAATTCATTTTCATCCTTTTCATTAAATTCAGAATGACAATTTATCTGTTCAGAATAAAAACTTATTTCATTTGTATCATTAATTCCCTGTTAAACTCTATTCCAGAGAGACGTTCCCAAGCTGCAGAACCGTTTCATAATCATGAGCCTCATAAACTTTATCTGGTTTCCCATGCTGTACTTTGAGATACTTCACTGGATTGACCACTTGCGTGTGCCCCACATTAACATCCCTGCTATTTGTCTTGCACTTTTCTTCCAAATCATTGGGCTGGCTTTCACGTATTCGTTTATTTCAACGTTGGTCAGTGCCCCTCGAGATGAAAGCAACAACGGCAGGATTGGGGTCAACCAACCGCACAACCAGAGTGATCAAGAAAACGGAGATGCTGACGGATTCAATCGCATTTAATTATCTTTTGCTTGAGCTTTTGTACAAATGTTTTATTTGAATGCATGCATACAAACTGATAATTTCATATACAGCCATTTTACAATTTTTAAATAAAATTTTACATTTTACGTTTTAAAAGTAAAAAGTGCGACGCCACCGATTTTACTGAAGTCAATTATTTAAGTGTCCGAATAGGACATTGGTCACTCTTGACCTCTTCCCCAGGTGGTATGTAAATAGGCACCGACTGGTGAAGGTCATCGGGAACAGTATACCCGTAATACTCATTGGCGAGTAGGTGGTATCGAGATCGGAGCAAATGTGCACTTGCTTTTGGCTGCCTGTCTCGAGTGAATATCCCTTTCTTGTTTCCAACCACACGTCGTATTTCTGCGAGAAAAAATTGGCATATAAATAATTTTTCACATCACCCTACAAAAGTCGCTTTTTACTGGAGTAATGATTACCTTGTTTAGTCATAAAGTCAGCAAAGTTCCATATCATTTCCCCGATGAACGACACGCTGCTATTGTGCCTTAGTTGGTCAAACGCCTTGAAGTGCTCCCGCATCAGATCCTCTTGGAATTCTTCAGTGAAAAGCCAACTGGGGCTTGTATGGAGACCTGGTATCGTGTCGGCGCCATACTCGGTGTAGATCAGTGGTCGCTTGTACGTGTTTAGCCAATTGTATAATTCCGACTTGACAGCAGTTTCAATCACCTCCAACTCTGATTCGTCCGTGTACCAGCCATGATAACGGTTCTGATTACAAATTAACATGGAATATTTAAAAAATGCAATACTTTTCATTAAACGTATAAAATGTGTTGATTTCTTTTTAAAATATCACTTACCAGGGAGAGGATGTCAGGAAACTCTGCCTGTTACAGATATACAAATTATATTACAATGCTGTAAAGTTTAATATAAAGCACATTTAACACGCGAGAATTATAACTCGACTTACAACGCCACTGTTATTAGAATAGCTAGCGTCGAGAACAATGGTAACTGGTCTGGTGGTATCCAGTGATCGAGTGTGTTCGAAAATCTCTCTGAAGTAATTCCCAGAAGTGGGATCCTCTACCCTCGGCTCATTGGCCACGGACCACATGACTACACTAGGCCTGTTTTTATCACGATTTATTAGCTGCGTCAGGTCCCTTTTGTGGGTTTCCAGCAAACCTTGTCCAAATAGTCTGCATAAAAAAGCAACGCTTTAGATTTAATGCGCGCCTTAGGTGGAAACTGTAAAGAAAACACATTTCACCTCAAAGACACGGCAGCGCACTCGTCAATGATGACAATTCCAAGTTGGTCAACAAAATCCATGAGCTCCTCAGAGTACGCGTAGTGAGTGGTTCTGTAAGAGTTTGCTCCAACCCACTTTATTAGGTTGTGGTCCTTAACTAACAGCACTGGGTCAAATCCTCGACCTCGTATCTGTAAGAGCAGCACGTTCAATGTTTTCGTAATAAGTAATTAAATTATCATTATCACATTCAAATTATAATCCTATTGAAATTCATACAAAGCTCATACAAAGAAGTCCTCGTGCCTCCCAAACCCGGCAAAGTAGAAGGGTCGATCATTAATCATGAAGGTTGTGTCGCTCCATTTGACACTTCTAATACCAATTTTCAGCCGATACACGTCCTTCGTGGATGCAGTCAAGTCATTTAAAACAACCTAAACGAAAGTTCATTTTGTGCATTTCTTTGTCCAAAAAGCTACAATGAATTAATTCAAGTCAATACTACTTCAAACCTCAAGGGTGTACAGGTATCCCGCGTCAGACGCGTTCCTGACCATGGTGTAAGGCCACCACAGATTGGCGTTGGGTACTTGAAGCACTCCAGAACTCCCCGTCCCTTCTGCGACCACCACCCCATCCTTATCCCTCAAAACTACGTTTAAGCTTGAGGAAGAACCTTCTTCTGTTGTGGAGTCGATTGTGTACAGTACACCGCCAGTGGTTCCTGTAACATCAGTGACTACTGTGATGTCGTCAATGTGGGTCTTTGGGGTCGTGTAGAGGACAACTGATCTGTGGATACCGGCGTACTTGAAAAAGTCAAAGTTGTCTTGCATGACAAAGTGGCCGGGAGGATACCTGGCGTGATAAAGTAAATAATTTGATAAGAACATGGGTTAAAGTGGTTAAATGTGTGTGAATCTCACTTTTCCCCGGTCTTGTAAGTGAGGAATCCCTGAGGTACCGTGTCGGCCGTGAGGGTATTATTTACAGCGACGGTAATCAGATTTGGTCGGTCAAAGTGTACTAGGCTAAGGGATAGCTCCGCTTCAAATGGCAAGTGTCCTCCTTGGTGCTCAACCACTTTATTCCCGTTAACCCACTGGAAATAATAATGAATAGCGTTAATGACGCAAGATGGCTGTTTCGAGTAGATATGTTTTAATAAGTCAACTTACAACTATAGCGTAGTAATTGACGCTTCCGAATCTCAGAAAAACTCTCTTGGTGCTCGTATTCCATTCGGAAGGCAACCAAAAGTCGCGATCATACCAGACCCATCCAATAAAGTTCATTCGGTCACGGTCCTGGCTCAGGTCCTGGTAACTGCTCGGGACTGCCATTAGCTCCACCTCTCCTGTCTGAAAAATGATAGACGTCACACATTTACTAATTATGACACCTATTTAAGGCTCTGCTTGAAAACTTGTGACCTCACCTTTTCCAGAGGCTGATTGAACCATCCTTCCCGAAGTCCTAAATCCTGTGCGCCTTTGGGTTCCGCTTTAAAGTTCCATATTCCGTCTAAACTCTTTGTTTGGCGACTTTCAGAGTCCCTGGGGTACAGTATCCCTTTCTTTTGAGTTTGACTCAAGGCAAAATTGAGACAATGTAACGTGACGGATAGGAAAACTACAAAAGAAAAATATTTCTGCATTTTGGTTTTAATTTTTCCTCCGCACCGGTAGTGAGATTGAAACTGTTTCTGTGTCACTACTAAATTATTTTTCGGATTATACATCACATCTTACTCACCCACTTTATGGATTTAATTCTCATTCGTTTCCATTAATCAACAATACATTGTGATAATCTCCGATTATACTTGTCATTTGTGCTGATAAATAAATTGACTGTACGCATTTTATCACCGGTTTCAAGTTAAAATATGTCACAGGACAGAAAGTGATTGATGTCTTATGTGTTTTATGTATATAATGTAAATGCATAAAGAGTTTATGCAGTGTAAAGAAATGAGCTCAATTAATGAGTTAAGTTGTCACATGTCAGTATTAATGTCAGTCATGTCCAAGATAGAAGTACTTAGTTGGTAACAACAAAATAAAATAAACACAGCCTTTAAAAAGGCACCAAGTGGTACGCTGGTTCTGGTGCCCTTGTAAAAGTAGAAAATAATATTTATTTAACTCAGCCCCAGCCATAGGAAATGCTGCATTAGTTAATTTAAAGTAGTAATTAATTAATCCCTTTGAACAATTTAAGTATTTCTACAAAACGTAGATAGCGTCAATTGACCATCAAAATGTTTGTAAAACAGTTAACTTTTGAACGGTACTGGTCTCATGCGATTAAAATGGACTAATAGCAGAGGACATATATGCCTTGTATCGTGCTAATTCATTGTTGCAAATATCATTTAATCCTTAGCTCAACCAGGTAAAGGAATTGTATTTATATTAAAATGTTTAGAAAGCGAATGTCTGATTGATATTTAACTAATGAAACTTGCAGCATTTCCTCTGGCTGGGGCTGAGTTAAATAAATATTATTTTCTACTTTTACAAGGGCACCAGAACCAGCGTACCACTTGGTGCCTTTTTAAAGGCTGTGTTTATTTTATAGTTTTTAAAGGTAATTTTGCTACTAAACTATAACACAAACAATATTTTCGTAAAATTGAATTGATGTACTAAGGGTTGATAATGTTGTTTAAATAACGAGTATTTAACAGCAGTTGCTATATGAGATGATCTGACTTCGTAGCTAGTGTGTGCATACAATAACTACTGTACCTATAATACACCTATTTGCTATTGGTTACATTGCTGTGTAGTATGAAAGCAGTGCCTCATAGAGCAGTGCCTCATAGAGTATTGAAGCTAAAATATCCAGTAATTGAAGGTGTTTAGAAATGTCAAATGTGTAATATATTAAAATATGTTTTCGAGCATCAGGAATCTGAGTCCGGGGTCAGTTTTACTCTAGGTAGCTTATTTCTATGTCATATAGTCGAATTTAACCAGATCCCGTAAGAATTCCATGCGTAACTCCACGAAGTGCACTAGATCTCGTTCTAAATCGACGATCTTCTTTTGGAACCATCATCGAATTCGCAAAAATGAAAAAGTTCTTCATTGACAAAGGTTTTTGGAAGGATACTGAACGCATATAGTGACTTTTTTTTGCCAAGGGCCATGAGCGCGTTGCTACTCATGCGCCGTTGCCAACACCCTTTCCCGTGTTACTGCTGACCTGCGGTCAGCAGAAGAATCCTACCATCGTCCCACAATCAGAAAACAGTCAACAACACACGTGATCTTTGCTTTTGAATGACTCGATTGAAACGTGGATGAATTTTAGTTGTCAATTGAAAACGTACACAAATTTCTCCCATTTTGATTGAAAGGATAATGTTTTATTGATTACAAAGTACGAATAAAAAAAAGAGAACCGAATAGTTTTTAAACAAAGCTGCAAACTTAGAGCACACGT
Source organism: Sinella curviseta (assembly GCA_004115045.4). Taxonomy (NCBI): domain Eukaryota; kingdom Metazoa; phylum Arthropoda; class Collembola; order Entomobryomorpha; family Entomobryidae; genus Sinella; species Sinella curviseta. The sequence goes on from CM023203.3 coordinate 3,840,963, forward strand.
ATTGAAAGTATTAGGTAATTATGAAATATTATTACATGTCATAAGAAATGTATGTTAATTAATAAAATGTTATTAAAGTTCAGTGCATGGAGTCCCTTCCCATTTTCCGCAGTGCTTATCTATGTATATCACTAGCGTCTCAGCCATCTTCGAAGAAAGAATAGCAGAACTAATACATCCAAAAATTGTGGACCCCAGTTTCTGCCCTTCTTTTCCACCTCATCAACAACCGCTCCATGATGGACAAGCACCTCCACAACAGAAGCGTGACTGCCCCGCCAATCCATCCTCTCCGCAATTTCCAATGGCGTTTCATGATCCAGATATGACCGAGCATTGATATCCGCCCCACTGGAAAGTAGTAATGAGACAGCTTCCAAATCTCCCAATGCCACCGCGACGTGCAGCGGCGTTTCCGTTTTACGTCCCTCACTTTTCCCCAGAACACTGAAAAGGAAAAGCTGCGCCACAATTGCAAACACATTTGGAATAAGGAAAACTGGAACTCCCGACATTGTTGTCAATTTCCCCTCTGAAAATGAGCCGGTAGCATTGGCCCCGTAATACTTCAGTCTTTCCAGCAAATGAGCACTTCGATGAGATCTAATTGCGTAGACGAACACGGGAACGCCCTCGGCATCGGTGCCATTAAAGTTTGCACCAGCGACGGACATCATTCTCAGAGTGCTTTCCAACGGTTCAAAATTGCTGACAATTGTATGCAGTGGCGTTATTCCATTTATGTCACGTGCTTGGACCAATGCCGACACAATTTTCTCGTCCTTGTCAAAAATCTTTCCCAAAATTGTATTAAATTCCTCAGGGGAATGCGTTTGAGCACATACGTGCAGAATTGTCTGTCCATGTTCTGTGATAGCTAGCAAATTAGCGCCTTGGCCGATAAGCTCGAGAACAAGTTCGTGATGGGTTGAATCGGATAAAAGGGGCGTGTAGGGACAGTTGTACCAGTGATTATTTTCCAGAAGTTCGTATTTGCTGTAATTTTGCGCGAGGTGCCTAATGATTTGTATTTTCCCTTGGATTGAATTCATGCTGTCATTTTGTGATCCGGAAATGCATGCATGAAGCATACACTTGCTGGTGTGATGGAACAAGCCGCTTATCCAAAGATACTCGAAAACGTTATAATCGCCTCTCCGCAGGGCAAGTGTTGAATAATTAATGACAGATCCAAATAATGTAAATGCTAACTGAAATGAAAAATGCTTCATTGTTGGTTCTTGATGAAGTGACGCTACAATGCTGACTAGTGAGACTGAAGACTGTAGCACGGCTAAATCGAGAAGTGAATCAATTGAAATATTGGAGTGGTCAAACAATAGAGTCATGAATTTGAACAAATTTGGTAAGTCGGAGTACACACAAGCTTCTAGCTTCCGGTTCACACAATCTTCATCACAGTTCTGTCGCCAGATTTTAGCGAAAGGGGTAGAATTTTGATGAGAAAGGCTTGAGTCGAGGAACTGGACTATCATTCTGTTAACAAATTTATGAGTGTTGTAAATTTTGGTCGACCCAGGTAGCATGTTAACGGAAATCTCGGTGTCAACAGTTTCCAGTGCCGCGTGAAAGAAAAACTGTTGAAACGACTTGTGTTGATTGGATTCACTGTTCAGCGTGTGCACTACACACCACGCAACAAAGTAGTCAGCGAAAGATTTATGGTAAAACACAGCGACCTCGCCATCCTTATCATCGCTTATCCTCTCAAGAATTCCTAATTTGAGAAGATCAATATCGGAAGTATGTTCAGGAAAAAGGTGATCAAATTTGCAATCTGGAAATAGCAAACGAACTGCTTGAGAGGCGTGACCTTGAAGAATCATATTTTTGTCTGCAGTTGAAATATTTCCGTATGCATTTAATTTTACGTCAATGAACCTATTGAATAGTTCACACATTGAAGCAACGGTCCTAATGTTAGGAGCTATGCTCGGATTAATCACGTTTTCTAAATCGGAGAAAGAAACTGCATCATTTTCGTACACCTGCGCAATCACAAGGCAGAGTAGAGCGATTCCCGTTAACGATCTTTCTTTAATCGAGATTTCAGAGTTGATTGTTTTGAGGCAGCTTGTGGAAAAGTCATGGAGTCGCTGCTTGTTCAGGTGTGGTCTTCCGGTAGACCAATAAGATGTTAGAAAGTTGGTTTGATCTTTGTCTGTGAATGGGAGGATTCTGTGGCCAAGTGTCTGGAGCACGTTTTCCAGGCGATTTACAAGATGTGGGCGGGTGGTGGCGATGAGATTTACGTTTTTCAATATTTTGATAGATTTCAGGAACTTATCGGTAAGTGGGAGGTCGACTTCCGGTATTTCATCGTATCCATCTAAGAGAATGGCAACAGGACCGCTGTCTCCAGTGATTAGTTGAGATGCTGTCAGGTTTTCACAAGCAGTGTTCTCGCACACGTGATTGGTCAGTACCCGCACAAGTGTACCTTTAATCGGCTTTTTCTTATCCACTTTCTGAAGTTCACTGATAAGCTGAGTAAATCTGAAGTAAATGACAAGATAACCCATGTCATTCAACACATTTCCCATTCTCGTCAGCAACGTTGTTTTTCCGATTCCCGGTGGCCCATAAATCACTAGGTTCCCCTTGAGTTTTGAAATCAGGTTGACTTCATTAACTTTATCAGTTTGATACACATCCTCAATGTTATTCTGAAGAGTCATCATGTCACCGCGTGACCTAACCCATTTAAATAGATCACGCTTCCTGTTGTACTCCAGCCAATGAACTGAGGATTTAGTTTTGGTGCATATCTTATCAAAGTCCGACTTTTGTCCTATGCCAGTAATGTATTTAACGTCTATGTACATGTTCTGAAGCTGATTGGCCACTGTGTCCGTTCGCATAGTTCCAACGGAGTAAGACAGCTTGTGTCTTTGGATTTTTGACACAATGAATACATCGTCTTGTGTGGAAGTATCGTTAATTTTGAAGACAGTGTTTGAAAAGTATAACCGTGGCACGAGCGTTCTTTGAATGTAAAACAGTGGGTGGGGTGGCAGCGTGCATTTATATTGGGGCTGTTCAGTTTGTTCCGGGTGAAAAATGTACCACGTTACAACAAATGCAAACGCAATGGTTGTTGAAATGACTGCTGAAATGGCAGGCACTAGTTTCCAGAGTGTCCTTCTTGACGTCAGTGTTACTGGAACAAGTCGACTCTTTCCAACAAATCTGGTGCGCAATCTGTCTGTGATGATTTATTTAATGACAGTTAAATTCTGAACTATATGGAATATACATGGTCAACGAATAGATTTCATGTAAGTGAAAGAGTAGATGCATGCATACCTGCCGCTGCTACTAGACTACTTCTTTCTAAAACTGAAATAAGTGTTCCAATAGTTGCGTCATTAGACTCTCGTGACCTCCATGATTCCAGTATTCTTAGGTAGACCTCATAGATCGTGATAATGTTGAGTGTGTACTGCTGTTGAAGCCTGTTATTTAGTTCAATGCTAATTCCTAGTATATTAGCGACCTGCCAATATTTCTCCTGTAGATCAGAGCAGTTTTCTGGTTGTAGCGTTTCGACCACGTCATTGAAGGTACATCCTAATATATTATTATGGTATAAAAATTACTAAAATTTAGATATTTAATATCTAAAAGCAACCCCAATATTTAATGATAGTTTCACGTCTAGCAATGTACCCACCTTCATTCCCAATAATTTTATCACGAGGATCAATCAATTGGTCAATTTCTTCTTCCTGTCTTTCAATTTCCATTTTAATTTGTAGCCTTTAGATGTGTACATAGTAAATAAATTTTCCGGTATTCTTGTAAACTTCACAGGTAAATAAAAATATCGGAGGATGTCAGTCAGGTGGTGCGTCTGCGTCGCTTTTGTGTTATCATGAAAAATGGCCTTGCTGAATTGATGATAAGCATTTATGCGTTGTGAATAATATGCCGTGTATCTGTCTGATGATTTTATGCATGCATGAACTGTTGTATAATTTACGCTTACGCGCTATTGTATAATGGATGGTTAGCAAATGAAATGACGACATACTAACAAACTATTATTTTATTTATAAAAAATATCAAGGACTACTCCCAACAAGATACGGCATAATCCCCGAAAAATTAGCACCTACAAACACACCAGTCACCAAAAATGCTGCGCCAAACATTCCTGCTGTAGGAGCGTGTTCCCTTTTCACCGTTCCAGGACAATACATCATGGCCAGGGAGCTAAAGTACCCGTTTGTAATGCCCAGCACGACCCCAGCAATCCAGTACGCCCAATCTCCAAATACGACTGGTGCACTTCGTCTGAATCCATTTGGATGATAATTGCACAGGAGGAAAATCGGGATGAACAACAAACGGAGAGTTACAGCCATCCACAAGTATTTTGGTCTCGGCTAAGCAAGAAAAAGTACATTATAGATAATTAAATATATTTAAAAATGATGACATAAGAAAATTGAAAGTCAGCAAATCATGTCATGTCATATACCCACTGCACCCAACCCGCGCACAAATTCCCGACAAACGCACACACGTTGAAAGTGAGGAAGCAGGTCACTTCACGAAAGTAGTTATCATCCGTGATGAGGAACTCATTGTCCAGCACCTTCACGTTGGCGTGAATGGCCGGGAAGACTGAGAGACTCACGAAGAAGACCATGAACACGTTGAAACACTGTAACCAGCACTGCTTCAGAACAGATAAGTAGAAGCTCGCGTCGTGTTGTCGCTGGCTCTCTTTCGCAGGGGCTTTTTCAATTTCCGGTGTCGTGGAAGCATTCGAGTTTTGATGATGATATTGATAGAATCTGAAGGTGGGAAGCTGCAGGTAGGAAACTAGACAGAGGATCATGGTTAGTGTGGCGGTGCCAAAGTAGAAGAGGACAGAGGTCGACGCTGATGTGCCGGTGGAGAGTACCACTAAGCTCGTTACGGATGTGAACACGCCAGAGAGATTCTGAAATATTTAATTATTATGACCCATGACCTTTTATAGGAAACTGAATTTAAGCATAAAAATTAAATTAAGGATGGCTTATCTTTCTTACGGAACCAAGAACTAGAACTGCAGCGTAGCCCAATCTAGCGCCAATGCCATACACCGAGTTTTGATAGAAACCCCCAGCGGCTGTTGGAACAATTTTGATTTAAACTACGAACTTGTATTTTTCCAACAAATAATTTTTTTAACAGCTTATCTGAAATTTTACTGTTAATCGCCACAACAGAGAGCATAGTCATCCAAAAGAAGAGTGTTGGGGTCTCGGACGTGTTGACTGCGGCAAGTATCACGGTCAGAATGCAAACGGCGATTTCAACTGTCAGAGAGATTATGATTCGCTTTTTGAGGCTTCCTCTGAAAAAAAGTACATGATTTGCTTTGACTAACTGATGATGTAGGTAGTTGCATTAAAAATATATTTTGAATGAAAAATAAACGTTCATATTGAGCATACCCACAGGGAGAAATGGTGTTGACCCAACCGAAAATCAGGTTGGGCAGTTGAGATGCCAGGACGAAGAAGGTCAGGAAATGGGTAGAGTACCACTTGGTGTCGGGATTGGCTCCACCCAGCTTGTAGTTTTCATAATACTGCCGCAGTACAAAAGTGTGTACATTTTAAACATTTTTTGTCTAAAGGAATCTAAGCAGATATGATTGATGAATATTTTTGTTACATCTTTGGCGTTGATAAACATGTTCCAAGGCATGAGCGATCCGACTCCGTGAAGAACCATGATTAAGTATACCAGTTTGTACTTGTCTGGTGGTGGTGATGAATCTTTTTCTTGGTCGATGGCATCTTTCGCTTGTTTTTCTTCGGACGTGTCCCCTCCACCTCCACTCATCTTTATATCGCCTGTGATGGACGAGGGCAATAATTGCTGCTGCTGCTCCAGAACATGGCCGTTAACTGTGCCGTTTTTAGCTGTCGCTGTTTCCGTCGTGACATCCATATTCTTTACGGATAGTTCCATTATTCACCGTTTTGCTGATTCTTATGAATTCTCTCAATGCTAATGAAATGATATATTTATTTGCACATAACTGCACTCTGAACTATTTTCAAATCGGACTAATGTTCACTTTGCAAATTTTATTGCTACCGGCAATTAAAATATTTGTATGTACATAAATTGATTGCATAATATTATAATTTTGGACACAATGGCAAATCAGAGGTCGTTCGTCGTTCGTTGCAACAGAATATAAAAGAAAGAATTTTGTTGATGGGATTCGGGATGCGAGGGAATTTATTTTTTGTGGCTGAACAATATTATCACGTTAAATAAAGACAATTAATCATTTGGGAACGACGCTATTCTAGATACTCTTATGATTAATCAGTCTGCATTGAAATTGAAAGTCAAGCTTTCTGTTATCTGTCGGTTTCCAAGAAGTTAAACCACACAGGACATTGTATATAAAAAGGCGCAAGATAAATTCATGATCGGGTATACTCTCGTAGTTGTCAATTATGCGCTATACACAAGCAAACTTAAGTGGGTCCTATTAAAATATTTCATCCTACATAGTAGTAGGTTGAAACTGTCCGTTTGTAAAACTGGATTTATCTAATACAAAGCCACAATGGCTTCTCTCTAGACAAAGTGTATGGTAGCAAAGATTATTATAACATTCAATTGAAATCAGAACAAAAGTGCTCTTTTAGAGAAAATGCCGCGAAGAAAAGCAGGAAAACCCAACTCACATCTCTGCAACACAATGATTATTGGACAGAAAAAAGAGCCAGATGGCTTAAGGTCTATGGAAGCGGATATGACGGTACGTCATTGACTTATCATTGCTTACACAGTACTGAATCTTGTGACGGCGTAGGTAGTTGGATTGAGATAATAAGCTGATTATCTCAAGTTATTAATAAAATCCAATCCATTCCTTATTAGGTTGTCCTATAGCTGTCATACGGAGAGTAATAATAAATTAATTTGCACCAAATCCAAAATTACGCTTGGCTTTTTGTACGGAAGGGGAAGATATGTGTAAAATATGCCAATAAATGCAATTATTTGGTTTAATCGTCATCGCACAATTTTATATCAATATAATTACTTATCCTACATAATATGGGTTCTTGATAACATTTACAATACTACAAAAAAAATCAATTATTCAGATCACAATTTCTGACTACTCCGATGAATACATATCATCATCGATGATAATTAGGTATATACATTTTCATAGCATGGTTTAATATAAATACGGCTGATCTTCGAATCTGACCTTGACAAGATACTTTGGCTTCACGTATGCCGGGTCGTAGACAATGTACTCGTTATACTGAACAGTGTATTGGTCAAACTTCTTGTTCTTCACCGTTTCTCCAATCGGCCAAACGCAACCTTTAATGTACTTTTGCTGGCGTCTGTTGTGGAAATATAAAAAGTTTATTTTCATGTTTCAAATTCTGGACTGTAGTGGAATAATGACATGTGAAGACTATCGCACCTGTTGGGAACCCACTGTCCTGTACACCTGACACTGTCGCAAGACTTCACTTCTCCTTTGGCATTGGTGTAGGAGGGTGGAGCAGTAGTGCCGTTCCTCGGTGACTTGGTGTTGAACGTGGTTCCAACAAGGACATCACACAGGAACAGGTAACCGACAAAGCCTTTGTGGGGCTTGGTTGGTTGTTTTGTAGGCGGACAGTACCTACCAATTTGGAACAAAACATTACAGAACCGTTCTAATAATAAGTATAGCTGTTTATTTTAACGAGTATCCTTACTGAGCACTTTTGGAGGCTCTATCCGCAAAATATATCCCGGTTCCGAACATTTGTCCATGATCACCAGGATTCTGCAAGCCGTTCTGCAGTATTTTAGCTATATACTCAGTCTTGGTCCCGTGCCATAGCTAAGAAAGCCGAAAATTACCAAATTTTGTATACAATCTTATGTATATTCGAATAACCTGCAGCATAATAAATTAAATGAATATACGGCCATACCATCATCCTAAACTTGCGTCTCTTTTCGTCGTCGTGCTCGAACTCTAACTCGCCATTCCTAACGATCCTGATAATATTGAGCACCCTCATCCCGAACCCATGTTCCTGACTATTCCGGATGTACTTGCGAATGTTTCCATACGCCTCGTCTTCAACGCGTAGAACTGTCGCCTTATACAGCCAGTGTTTGAGTTCGCTTTTGGAATGGACTCCTGGCAATTCTTTGAGGAGCGTCAGTGCTTCCGCTTCCGGATCTCTTTTGGAGTCATGTTTCTTGGTTGAGTGACCTGAGTGGCCTGATTGACCTGAATGACGTGAATGACCATGACCTGAAGAGGAGCTCCTTGATGACCACGATGATGAACTCTGCAATAAATATATAGATACTTAATTTAATATAACTTTTTTATATTTTGGGGTAAACCGAGAATGTTTTCTATTAATTTTTTAGAACTGTACCATTTTTATCATTACGACAGGTTATAGTTAAAATGTCTCAGTTTTAACAGAAAAAAAGTATGAAATTCCAAACTACTGAGTTTCCAGCAAAAAATGTCGAGTATTTAACCAACTACTAACTAACTGATCAACGATCAATTAACTCGTTAAAGTTAAGCAGAAGAACGCAAAAATGGAATGACAAGTTCCATACAAATCCATGCTGAATTTAAGTTAACGCATGTAATTACTCATTGCACTTTTATCGCAAACAAGTCGTATAATATTATAATTCATACGTTTATTCATCATTTTTCATGAGATAGGATCATTTTGGATTTAAAAGTCATTTTAAGCAGCATAACACTAGGCCGTTCAAACTGGTCTCTGGCTATGATTTTTAGGTATTACTGCTACTTATACATTATACATTCATAAATACATACATTGCATAGTAGCTGTATGTAAGTCTGTGCAAAACAAACATGAACATCTTTTGCCACTTGCCACACCAGACGTTGTTTCGTTGAGTTGACGTAAACATAAAGATCATTTACTTTTGCATGAGATGCATCCATTCTGTCCCGAGCGTACATAATATATATTCTCATGTAACCCCAAATATGTGCGGGGATAAACTTTAGTGTGACGGTGTGCTCGCTGCAATCAGAAATGTTTCGTTCGTTCCTGAGCTTTCAGAAATGCGAGCTCAAGCAACTTTCAGTTTTCGTTTTTGTACTGGTCAATTTTTGGGAATGCAACTTCCTTGCATCACCGACCAAGTTCTCTTCACTATTCACCTTTTGCCGACAAGACTGACTTGCAGCAGAGCGAGCAAAGTGAATTTTCTGTTAAAACAATTAGCTAAAAATATAGTAATAGGGAACAATTATTGTAAATTTCGAGGAAATAAATTGTTTTACGTTTTACTATAAATTGATCGCAGTTAATTGTCAATTTTAGTTATTTTAAAGATTAGTATTTTGCGTTTTGAGTGGCAAATTCCATAAGTCCAGACGAGTCGGAATCTCATCGCATCATCATCATCATAGTAGATCATTTCCTATTACCAGTCACTGATCACATTTTGAATATTATCCTTTTCGAACCTAACTAAAGAACTTCTGTGAAATCGTTAAAGCAGAGAGCATAATTCTGCCCACAACATTTCTGGCGATCCGCTGCCAGGATAGTATTCAATATTCATCAGTGCCGTTGTGACTTCTCCAGTCAACCCCTTCAACTCTACTCATCATTCTCCTGGGCTCCTTTGAAGATTCAAAATGGACGTGAAAATCAAGACAGCAGACTTCAAAAGGAAGGCAATCAAGGTGGAAATGAAGACGATTGAAGATGAACTGAAGAAGCAAACTCCAAGTCCCGTCACGGTCGAAGATCAAATGGCAATCATCTTAGGATTAGCAGAGCCATTGTTCAAATCAGTAGAAGACGTGATTGAGGGTTATCTTGAAGATGGAGATGAACAGAACTATTTGGAACAAATGGCGCGCCTCCAGAAGTACAAACGAGAGCTGACCACTTTAAGGAGAAAAGTCGGCACGTACTTTCACATCGTGTACCCACCACCACCACCTCCGCAAAACCCAACCGTTAACACAGTTGCTGACTTACGGAAAGTCAGCCTCCCGCAAATAAAGTTACCGGAGTTCAGTGGAAATGTTCGAGAGTGGTTGGGATTCTGGGCGGCGTTTAGTGTCATTGACAACAATACTGGAATTACTGACGCAGAAAAGTTCCAGTACCTGCTACAGTGCCTGAAGCCAGCATCTGACGCCAGGAGGCTCACAAGTTCCTTCCCTGTTTGTGACAGTACCTACCCAGCAGCCGTGGACATGCTCAAGAAGCAGTACGGAAGGAACAGCACGCTGGTCAAAGTTTACGTTTTGGACCTACTACAGCTAGTGATCCACAACGCTAATCAGAAGAACAAAGTGGATGTGATGGATCTAGTACCACAGATTTCATCCCAAATCCGAAACCTAAGTCAACTGGGAGTCACATCAGACAAGTGTGAACAGATCCTGTACCCAGTTCTCGAATCCTGCTTACCTGAAGATCTACTCCAAGCATGGCAACGCAACAACAATTTTGAAGAGAAAATTGATCCGCTCATGACATTTCTCAACGAAGAGGTTGCCAACAAAATGGACAGAACGCTAGCAAAAATGAACTTTGGAGTCCCAGCACCCCCTGCAGCTGCACCATCAAAAGGGAAAGGAAATAAAGCTCGTGCACAAGTTGACGACATTCCAGCAGCGGCAGCGTTCATGGCAGTTCAAGGAGCAGACAAAGGCAAGGGGAAATCAAGCAAAAAGTGCGCATTCTGCGACAAAAATCACGATAGCCATGACTGTGGGAAAGCCAAGATTGAGATGACGCCGGAGCAGCGACAGGAAGTAGTAAAGGAGAAGAACCTTTGCCTTATCTGTCTGAAACCTGGTCACTTGGCAGGAAAATGTCGTTCGTTCGTGCGTTGTTCCATTTGCACTGGAAAACACTATGAGATGCTCTGCATGGGGAAACGGAAGGAAGTCCAACAACAACCAGCTCCAGGTCCCATGATGATGACAACAGCACCACCGCAGACATCCATTCCGTGTTTCTACAACCTCGACGGCAAGACATACTTCGGAAATCCTCCCGTAGTCCAGCAGCAAGCACCTGTACAAGCGCTACCACCACAGCAGCAGCGGCAAGCACCTGTTCAACCGCAGCAGTCCTCCTCTGGGAATCCGTCATTTTTGGTCAACTCATCTCTCCAGAAACCAAAGGAAGAAATCCAGATGTCCAATTTCGGAGGAGGTACACAGGTAGCCATGTACACCATGTTAGTCACGCTGGAGGGTCCAAGTTCGAGATACACAGTACGTGCGTTCGTAGATGAAGGCTCAGATTCCTCATTCATCTTGGAGGAACTAGCTCAAAAATTGAACTGCCAAACGATCGGATCAAAACTCCTGCAGCACCAAGTGTTTGGTGGAAAAATAACGGAGCCCGTTCGTAGACCAGTTATCAAAGCAACATTAAGGAACCCGTTCACTGGGGTCGCAGCAGAATTCAACTTTAATTCCGTTCCTGCAATTGCACAACGAATAAGGAAGCCGCAACCTGGGGACTGGGTAGAAGAGTTGGCGCGAAGCAGAATTCCAATGCAGCACCAACACGACACCACAGACGACGTTCACATTCTGATTGGTATGGACATCGCTGTGCAAATTTTAACGGGAGGCTTTCACCGGCTCAACAGCCACTTCATCGCCAGAGAAACGATCCTGGGATGGTTTGTTGGAGGAATACAGCCAGTGCCACCCGACTCAATTCAAGTTACGCAGACTCACATGGTAACTACGATGATGGTGGAGGATCTAAAGCCAGAAGACATGTGGAATCTGGAGATTTTGGGAATTGTAGACGACCCCCAAGCCCAATCAAAAAAGGATCTGGAAGATGCAGCGCTTCAACATTTTGAACGCACAGCAAAACGGCTTCCGAACGGTCGTTATGAATTGGAGCTTCCGTGGATTGAGGGGCATCGTCACATAAAATGCAACAAATCTCAGGCTTTAGCCCAACTACACCGCATCACAAAGGATTTGAAGGAACAAGGACACCTTCAAAACTACAACAAGATTTTTGAAAACTGGTTGGCTGACGGGATTATTGAAGAAGTGCCTCAAGAATCAAATGTGGATACCGGCTACTACATGCCACACAAACCCGTTATCAAGGAGAGCAGCAGCACCACCCCACTCCGCCCAGTTTTCAACGCCTCCGCAAAGGCAAAAGGATCCGTTTCACTGAACGAGTGCCTAGAGAAAGGACCAAATTTTCTGGAAGAGATTCCTGGACTGAATCTGAGATTTCGACTTCATCGAGTAGGATCAAGCTCAGACATTTCAAAGGCGTTTCTCCAGATGTCAGTAGCGGAAAAACACAGAGATTTTCTTCGATTTTTGTGGTGGAGCGACAAGGAAGGCAAAGAAGTTCGAGTTTTTCGTCATCAGAGAGTGGTTTTTGGCGTCAGTCCCAGTCCCTTCATGCTGGCCGCTACACTAAAGTACCACATTAAGAATGAAGGCTCCTCAAATCCTGTCCTCGCTCAAAAACTCCTGGAATCTCTCTATGTTGACAACAGCGTGACCAGTCATTCTACAACAGAAGAAGCTCTGGAATTCCAGCAATTTTCTCAAAGCCTCCTACTACCAGCAAAGTTTGACCTCAGAGGGTGGGAGTATAGCAATAGTAAAGAAGAGAAAATTGTACCAGTGCTAGGAATGGACTGGAACACCAAGTTTGATACGCTCCAGCTTCACCTGGATTCCGTAAAGAAGAAACTTTTAGGACCAATGACCAAGCGTGGACTCTTGTCAATGGTCAATTCAGTCTTTGATCCCATGGGATTTGCTTGTCCTTTCACGCTTACTTCAAAACTTCTGTACCAGGAATGCTGCGTGAGAAATCTCGGATTTGATGACCCACTTCCCGCAGACATTGCCAAACGTCTTGATACATGGAAGCGTCAGGTACCAGAACTGGAGAAGCTGAAGATTACGAGATGGGCTTCCAACAGTGATGACTACAGTAACATGTCAATTCACACATTCTGTGACGGGAGCAAGCTGGCATTCGCCACTTGCGTGTACCTACGAAGTGAATCCGGAGGAAGTGTGGAGGTCCAGTTGCTGTACGCCAAATCTCGTGTTGCTCCAACAAAAAAGAAGTTAACGATTCCAAGGATGGAGCTGATGGGCTGCCTCATAGGAGTACGTCTTACTACTACAGTAATGACAGCGCTGGGCCTGAAGAATATCCCGGTCTATTTTTGGACGGACTCTACAACAGCCCTTGCCTGGATTCAAAATGACAAGCCGTGGGGACGGTTTGTATTCAATAGAGTGGAGGAGATTCGGAAGAACTCCACACGAAACCAATGGCGCCATGTCCCTGGCGACCTCAATCCTGCTGATCTCCCCTCTCGTGGATGTACTGCCGAGAAACTAGTGGACCTAAATTGGCATGAAGGACCTGAGTGGCTGCATCATAAAGAAGAAATTTGGCCGCAGTCAAATCCAACTCCGGACCAAGAAGCTGTTATGGAAGAAATGAAGAAAGCCGTTGTTTCTGCAGCAGTCATTACCAGAGAGGCTGACTTGGACTTCCGTCTTGAGCGAATATCTGATTTCCACAAGATACTTCGTGTCGTTGCCACAGCCCAGCGATACATAAGGAAGCTTCAAGCACGAGCCGCAGCACGGAAATCAGGAAAAAATTTACCTAAACCCCGGAGAAGCAGAAAAAAGATAGAGCAACTCACTGTGGAGGAGATCGAGCAAGCGGAAGTAGCGGTCTTGAAGCTAATTCAGAAGTCAGCATTCAACGGAGCCGATGATAAACGACTGCACGGAATGAGTTCCTTCGTGGACAAAAACGGCCTCATTCGCATCAAAAGCCAGTTACTATTCGGCCATGATGACTACAACGTCCGCTGCCCTGTCGTTCTTCCTGATGACCACGCACTGGTGAGGCAGCTTATCCGGAAGGAACATGAAATTAACTCCCACGCCGGAGTACAAACACTCCAAGCACTACTGCGCAATAAATTTTGGATTTTGCGTAGCCGCCGTGTTATAAGTAACCTCATTCGTACCTGCGCCATGTGTCGCCGTTTCCTGGCAAAGAAGTGTGAAACGCCTGGAGTTCCATTACCATTTGACCGAATCAAAAACACTGTTTGTTTTGATGTCACCGGTGTGGATCTTGCTGGGCCTCTCTTCCTTCGTGGCGGTGATCGCGTCTGGATTGTTCTTTTCACTGACGCTGTGTACAGAGGTGTACATTTGGAGTTGACCACAACCTTATCGACGGAGGGATTCATCCGTGCCTTTCGACGCTTTGTGGCCAGAAGAGGTAGACCATCAGTCGTCTACTCGGACAACGGATTGAACTTTGTAGGCTGCAGTAACTTGTTCCGGCATCTCGATTGGGACCAGGTTCAACGGTACGCAGCTGTGGAAAGGATTCAATGGAAGTTCAATCCCCCCACTGCAGCTTGGTGGGGCGGATGGTGGGAGCGACTAGTTGGGCTCATGAAGACGCTGCTTCGACGCATTCTTGGCAAGCAGATCGTACATTATGATGAGCTACAAACAATCATTTGTGATGTCGAATCTACTCTAAACCACCGCCCACTCACTTTTGTTTCCGACGCTGCAGGGGAGCTGATGGCGATCTGTCCAGCTTACCACATGAAGGATAATCCGCACTCCGAGTTACCAGAAGCAGATGCCGTGGATGCAAAAAGCCTCAAGAGAAGTGCCAAGAAAAGTCAAGAGCTACGTACTGAACTTCGCTCACGTTTCCGGAAGGAGTACTTAGCCATGCTCAGGAATTGTGCTGGAGGAAAAGGAACCCCAATCAAGCCCCGTGACGTCGTTCTCATTGGCAGCGACAATAGCAAGAGGATTGATTGGCCGTTGGGAATCGTGGAGGAAGTCTACACTGGGCGTGATAAGCAGAGTATCCGGTCTGCCCTTGTCAAAACAAAGGATGGAAAATTCCTGCGGGATGTCAAACGGCTTTATCTACTCGAGATGTCTCAAGAGGACCCAGAAAAGGAGCAAACTGAAGGAAAGGAGGACTTACCAAGTGTATCTCAGGATGCCCCATGAAATAAATATTTTGTATATTATGTAGTTTAGAATTTTAATTTCAAATATTGTATTTAAAATTAAAATTGGTGGGAGAATATGTCCCGAGCGTACATAATATATATTCTCATGTAACCCCAAATATGTGCGGGGATAAACTTTAGTGTGACGGTGTGCTCGCTGCAATCAGAAATGTTTCGTTCGTTCCTGAGCTTTCAGAAATGCGAGCTCAAGCAACTTTCAGTTTTCGTTTTTGTACTGGTCAATTTTTGGGAATGCAACTTCCTTGCATCACCGACCAAGTTCTCTTCACTATTCACCTTTTGCCGACAAGACTGACTTGCAGCAGAGCGAGCAAAGTGAATTTTCTGTTAAAACAATTAGCTAAAAATATAGTAATAGGGAACAATTATTGTAAATTTCGAGGAAATAAATTGTTTTACGTTTTACTATAAATTGATCGCAGTTAATTGTCAATTTTAGTTATTTTAAAGATTAGTATTTTGCGTTTTGAGTGGCAAATTCCATAAGTCCAGACGAGTCGGAATCTCATCGCATCATCATCATCATAGTAGATCATTTCCTATTACCAGTCACTG